>CCAG010006822.1:0-68584 GCA_001077435.1 Glossina morsitans morsitans | reverse complement strand
GCTTAACACTGGGATTAAGTACCACTTGTACAAATGAATTTTCTGCGTGCGTTTGTGGGTTCATTTTTCTTCACTTTTTAATTCCAAAAACAGCCTTTGTTCCATAGTGTTTGTTATTTTTCTTCTTACTTAATTTTTTTTTTTTGTTTTTTTATTTGTGATGTTCAGCATTTTTCAAGTCATTATGTGGTTGAGTTTTCCAACCACTTTAGGCTTCCGCATAATGCGTCTTAATATACATTTTATTGTTGTTCGCCTTCTATCTCTTCCTCTCTCTCGTATCGGAATGTAAAACGAACAATCATCAGTAGACTGACTGCCTTTTGCCATCGCTTACACCAAATTGTTCCGAATGCTGTTTGCGGTGATGGTAATTGGTGTCAAGGAATTTTTTGTTGGCCCTTTCATTAAACATGAAATCTTTGTCTTTCATTTTCATTTCCCTTTTGTTTTTGGTATGAATCCAAACCGATTCCTTTGCTTCTTTTGTTTTGGGCTTAAATGTGTGGTCAAGTGCTTGATGCTCAACTTTTGCTTAACATTTTCTTTTCATAATTTACTTATGTATTATTATATTACTTTTTCATTTTCATTTTCATTTTCGTTTTCGTTTTTATTTTCTCCTCTTTTAGCTTTGCATGAAGGGAAACAAAAATCAATTAAAAACATTTCTGGAATGTGTCTCTGGTTATTCATAAATACATTGGCAGTTTATATGTTTGCCGCTTGTGCGCTTCTTAAGTGAAATTAAGACGACGAGCAAGTTTTCCTGTCTATAAAAATATATATATACACAAAATAAAAAAAAAAACCGAGAAACATGTAAAAGCAAAGAAACCGAAAGTCTTCAGAAATCTCCCTTTACTACGAATCGTTTGGACATTTTGTAATTCATTATCATTTTGAGTGGCTTTTAAGTTTTGTTCTTAATTGTTTAACGTATTGTTTTTTGATTGATTGTAAACAACACTGGCAATTATTTTGTACTGCCATCGTTGTTAGCATTTATTTATGGACATATATATAATTACTTTCAATTTGATTCACTGCGATGATTTTATCTATATATATATGGTCGTACTATCCATATTTATATATATCTATATATATATATATATATATAGTTTGTACAAATACGCAATCTATTAAACTTGGATATTGAGAACTGTTTGGTGATTTGATGATGAAAAAAGGAAAAGCAAAACCTCAACGAAAAGTCAACGTGAATTCATTTCATTCGTTCAATTCGTTAATTCACGGCTTATACGACCTTTGAAATTTCAAAAAAAAAACTCATATCTCTTGTTTTATTTTCTTTAATCTAATGGCATAGCACGTCAAGATTGTTTTCGCATTATTGCAAATCAATCGAAATAGACGGATGCAAGCAATAGCTTTGAGAGACTTCCGATACTTTAGTATTTACTAATACTATTGCAACAAAGCTTGGTCGCTTTTTTTCTCAAAACTCTACTTTTAAAGTCGTGGTTTCCGCACAAGTCTTCTCTCTTACATGTTCTATTATAGATTTTGCCGAAAATTGTTTTATTTTTAAATACAATCCTGCCATAAATTCATGTTTCATTTTTCCCCTCTTTTCCTTAAGTCCTAACTTTCGAGCTGGGCTCTCTCACACAAAGAAAATATTTGATTTCAGATAGAGTTATCATAGAGTTATCAATATGTTTTTATTAACCTTCGAGAGCCCTGCAAACCCTTCCATGTTGTCTATATGGAGAAAGGGTCTCTTGAACCTCTAGGTCGACTATCATATCTAGGAAATCGAAACTCACCGCATTAGAAAAGCTCTAAGGAGGATCTGCTACTGCTGCCGTCGTTCAGTAAACTGGCCACATTCTACTCTTTATTCCGAGCGTGAGTACAACACTAGGCCTTAATACGGCTGCCCAAGTAAGGAAAAGTTCCAAATCCCATACCTTGTTTGTATTTATGTTAAGTTCTTTTCAATATACAATAACTACAATTGTGTCAAACATTTGAACTGATTTGCGTTAAAAGTGCAGTTCCAAGGGAATATTAAACCGTATAGATTAGAAGAAGAAATGAATAAAAACGGAATTTTTTGTATTAATTCGCCTCAACGTACATAAGGGGGAAAGCATGTTTTACATCTTACGTCAATATGATGAATGACGGATGAATGAATTTATTTCAAAAGCTAGCACAGCAAACTTACAAATCGCCCTTAACCCCAGAGCTATTCAACGGTCGTCTCGATAAAGGTATGAATACGCTTTCTAATGAACTTAGTAATCATCAGGTAGACCACTAGGCTGCAACTTCCCGGCGTAATTTGCTTTTGTTTTGAGATGTTAGTCTTTTTGGAGTACTCAACGGTCGTCTCGATAAAGATTCACTCATACAATTTTGTTTGGAAATGTTTTTTATTGAAGATAAAAGCTTTCTGAAAATTTCTACTGGTGCACCAAAAATTGACCCTACCTACACCGAATTTGGACTTATATTCTTGGATCTTATCTCGCTTAAGGGCCCTCATGAGAGATAAGCACGACAAAAAGGAAACAACTTTCAGCTTTTTATCGCGAAAACAAATGAAGAGTAGGAGGGTCTTGCTCTGCTATAATCTTTTTAGTTATTTCCGCTTATTTTTCTACTTTTTTGACGAACAACAGTGTCGATGATGTTTGCAGCAAATTTCCAAGCTCTGATATTTCGAGCCTTGATCGACCAGACGATTTAGTATTTTGTTTTAAACTTTACCGAAAGTTATCGATACTCAAGAATTTCTGACTTATAATAGCAGTTAGCTTAACAAACAGCAAAAATGATTGAAAATCTCAATTAGCTTTTTGCTGCAAGTGATTGTTATAATAAGATTTTAAATAAAGTAGGCAAGGCAAACTATTCATCTTCGAATTCATTTAGGATCTAAAGCCATTCGAGAATCTGTCTATCTTTTCGGTTTTGGATTTAAGTTTTTAAAAATTCCAAACTTAGGAGACTATAAAGAAATAAACAATGAAATGCTTATCTTTACTCAAAGGGTCTTCGATTAAACATTTAAACACATTTCTATGTTTACGTATACGTATTGAAAAACTATTTTGATTACTTTGGTTTTCTCTTCTTTTTTCTTTTTCATCTTTTTCATCTTTTTAGAGCCAATTCAAACTAAATTTGGCAAATTTAAATTTACAATTTCAAATCTATCCCAGTCGAAGGATGATATATGCAGGAGAGCTATTCATTCAATAATCTTGATATACATATATACATACATACATACATATGTATATGCATACGTGTAGATACATACAGTAGATACATACAGACATGTCTGCCATGCGGCTTCTATTTGCTAAACAAATTGAAAATTGAATGACATGATTTTAGCAATACGTACACAAGTATAGACTCTGTCAACATCATGCATATGCAAAGAATTTTTAAAGGTAAAATTTTTTTATGAAAATCTTTATGGGAGTCAACAAAATGCCAATATGTACTCTTTTATTTTTCTGGGGATATTTTGCAAATCAGATTTGTTGCTGCCGTAGTTTTTGTTATTATTCTTCTTGTTGTCGATGTTGCTATTGCTGTTGCTGTTGCTGTTGCCTTTGCTTTTGTTTTTGTTTTTTTTTTTTTTTTTTTTTTTGTTTTTCGTTTTAATTTTTCATGTTAGGATTTAAATGTCAATGCCTAAGCTTTTGTTGCTATCAATTTGCAAACACCTCTCTCTATCTCTCCCTCCCTCCCACTCTCCCTCTGTCTTTGCGTATTTACGAAAAAGATTCAACAGAAGTAAACAACGTTCCCCAACACATCCGCAGTCATGTTAAATGCCAATAACAGGCATTTGTACGCTTATATAAAGCATATGTAATATCATCATCAATGTCATATTTCTAAAGGGTTTAGACATGTCAAACATATTGGTCAAATGTGAGAGCTGTCGTCATAACTTATCCTCATCATCAGTAAAACAAAAGTATTTTACCATTTTTTAATTTCGAAATTTATTCTTATTTCATACATCCTTAATAAAAAATATTTAGACAGAGTGTTGAATTTTTATCAAAACAAAGAAGTCATAAACAAAAATATTGCCACAATAAATGGTTACATTAGTTCCATTACCGTTTACTATGGATATTTTTATTGTTTAATGAATATGTCTCTTTGTTATTGAACCAGAATATTGTCTGATGTCATTCTTTTGTTTTACATCCAGATACACCTGAGCATAATAAAAATCACTTTACATGTACGGATAATTATAAAACTTTGTTTATTAAAACAAAATAATATCTTTCACCATCAAAATGTAAAGAATGAATGACTGACTGACTGACTGGCTGGCTAACTGACTGACAGTTAATTATCGAGGAAGGAATTCCTTTTAAGCTGAGTAAAAAAAAAAAATAGTTTTAAAGGTTTCATTAAAATATTCCCGTAATGTTGTAAAAAAATAACAAAATGACGAAGAGAAACGATGTCCCATAAATGTGGAGGATGCAATCTTCTTGGTGATGAATCATAAATGCAAGGCTAAAATTTTTAACAACTAACCTCTGTTGAATAACAGAACACTAAATAAATGCACACAAACAACGAGGATACAAAAGGTTGTATACATCTTGGACTAATATGGAGTTCTAAGTTGTTGCTTGTCTATCCCAGCCGTGTGTCGAAAACTTTCCTAATAACATGGTCATAAAGGCAAAATATATACAGCATTCGCCTAACAAGCAGTTAAGTTGATCTGTAAACTGATGCAAAACTAATCGGAATAGTGTCGCGCCCTTAATTAACAAAATATTTTGCAATTTTAATATACACTCACAAGAAGTGTAGAGATAAATATTCGCAATTAATCTTAAACAAATCCAACATCGTTGTTTATTTATGACCCAATAAGTAGTGAGTAAGTAACTAATTAACCTATGATGCGTTATTAGTTTCGCATATTCAAACAGGTATTGACTGAAATATTACGTTACATACCGCGTATTGCATGCTCTCTATTTGTGCCAAAAGTAGAGTACAGTAGAGTGCAGTATTATAGAAATATTAACGTCAGACCTGCTGCTGCCTTTAAAATGGGAAATTTTCATTCAAATTATGTTCAAGTTTAAGGGAGAAAGTTCCAAATCGCTGCAATCTATCGGTAACAAGGGTAATAACATAGCTAAGAAGATCTTGCCGTGTACAAGAACCAACAAAGAAACAGAAATCTTATACCCATCACCGTTATCCTAAAAAAGACGATAAAATATAGGAAGTAAATTTTCATACTCTATAATATGGAAAGGGTGCGCTTGACTTTGTCTATTTTCAAAATAAAAGGTTTTATCACATAAGTGTGTGGGCGGTGTAGGCGTGTCATTGGAGAAGCTTAAGTCACTTTCAAATTCTTTTCAAAATTTTTCGACGATATCTTCATTTTCAAATGCTAAACCGCTTTGCAGACAGACAGACGGCCAGACGAACAGATGGACATGTTTGGGTGATGTCCACAGTTTTGTTTATTGCTGTGCACTATATTCACAAATCACAGCGAATGATAGAAAAAATCCACTTACTCTTGACATAACATTATCCAGTATGTATGTTAACTCAATACCGGCTAATAACAAAAAGTACTATATAAACGCTTATGTGATAACATAATGTACGGTTAGATTTTGCCGATTCCCATTTCCCATTTTCAAATTGGTCGCACTGAGTAGAACACATAAGTACATCCAAACACTAACTAAAAAGTTCAAAGTCTAATTGCATAGTTTCAACGAATGAACTAACGCCAGAACGAAGGTAAGGAAGTTCCCAGTAAAATTGTAGGATGGCAACAATAAATATCATTCCTTTGTTTATTTAATAACAGACCGACCACATTACTCATTTCCGCGTTTTACACTGCTTAAGCAAAACATTAGATTTTAAACAGATAGTTTTGTTTTAAAAGGCGGTACGTGTCAAAGATTTCCCTTATGGTTGCAAAACTTTTCTTTCTTCTTTCCCTCGACTAGAAACATTGCCAGGCATATGGATATATTTATTTTTGTTTTTATGCTTATCACTGACGGACGGGGGTATATTCGTTTTGTCAAAACGTTTGCAACGCCGAAGAGGAAGCATCGGAGACCCCACAAAGTATATACATTCTTGATCGGCATCAAATTGTAAATCGATTTAAGCACGTCCGTCTGTCCGCAAGCATTCTCTTAGTCGCAAAAAACTATCGACTACAAATTTGGCAGAAACATGGGAAGTTCTTGTACGCAGATTGGTGTTGAAAATGAGCCAAATCGGTGAAAGGACACGCCCCCAGGACCACGAAAACTAAGAACTCTTCAGTTTCAAAAGCGGAATGCACCTAAACAAGTCCATCAGTTTGTCTGTCCATCTGTCAGCCTACACAACCCTGTAGTGGCTGTGGTAAACAGAGTCCCGTTAGGGAAAATGAAGATATCGTTGACAAATTTGATTCTCAAAATAATTTGAGAGTGATCTAAACTTATCAAAGGACTTGTCTAAAACGCCCACACATCTATGCGACAAAAACATTTATTTTGAATATGGAAAAACTCAGTTGCACTCACTCTATATTACATGGCATGAAAATTGACTTCTTTTACTTTTTTTGTTTTTTAGGATAACGGTGATGGGTATAAAAGATTCGGTCATGACTGAATATAATTTTCTTGCTTATTTTTTTGGTTTTTTTTTTTGATGTGTAATGATAGGTAAGCGTAATGGATATTAAACGATATTTATTTATTAGAAAATAATTTTGTATTTGACGTGAAGGTATGTTTTTCAGAAACGCTTTTTCTTTAATATTAATTAACCAAATTTGTTTTGTTCAAGTTAAGATAGTGTGCCGCGTCACTCGTAAACTTTGCCAGACCATGATCAGGGTAGAAAAGTGAATTCATTTTTGAAAAATTACGATTCATGTAATTGACAAAACTTTTGTTCTACCTTTACGAGAACTGTTATTACCGGTACATGCGATTGGCTAATAAGATGCCGTAAATAAATGGAAACGATTTTGCTTTTCCTCTTCTCTGTTTTTACTACAAGTTACTCATTAAACTTCATTGCATATATTAGTATATAACACATCACTCAATAAGTTCTGACAAATATTCGTCACCATTAACGACTCCTTGTAGGGTACATTTGTTTGTGTAAAATCATCGTTAAGACAACTATAACATGTAAACTAATTGACCGCAATGTTGTGAAATGATGGCATAATTCCCTTCGAAGATGGGTACTATCTAAAACTCATATGTCGTCTTACATCCATATGTGAGCCTAAAAAAGTATTAAGTGATGTGCTAAGTCGTTTCTATACCGCGTTTTTATTTCACGTAACTGAACTAAACTTGCAGACAGAGAGAGAGAGAGAGAGAGAGACGTGTCTTATTTAAATATTATTACAATTTTTTTGTATTACAAGTGTTATATTAGAGTGTGTTTATGTCAAACATTCGAAAGTATTTGACTTTCATAGAAATAGATCACACTTTATACAAATATTATTTGATTTTTCCACTTTTCTTATAGAGTGTAAAAAGTTTCCAAAGAGACAAATTGGCATCAGAGCTTAAGAAGGAAAACGGCGAATAGGAAACATAAGAAAAAAACAACAAGTAAGAAAATTATATTCGGTCATGACCGCATCTTTTATACCCATCACCAACGTCATCCAAAAGGATAAACAAGTAAAAGAACGCAATTTTCATGCTCTATAGTATGGAGTGGGCGCGACTAAGTTTTTCCATTTCCAAAATAAAAGTTTTTGCCGTATAGACGTGTGGGCGCTGTAGGCGGCCCCTTTGAAATATTTACGTAATTTTCAAATTCTTTTGGAAATTTGTCTGGCGATATCTTCATTTTCGCTAACGGGAAAGTCGTTACCACAGCTGGCCCACAGCTGCGCACATGGACAGACGGACGGACGAACATGTTTAGGTGCATTCCAAATTTTGAAACTAGCCAAGAATTTGTATATTTTATGGGGTTTTTGAAACTTGTTTCTGCCCGTTATAAAGGTATTGAAAAAACAATTAAATTTTCATGCACCATAATTTTGGGTACACGGGGTCAAGTTTTTCCATTCTTGTTCAAGTACTACAGCATCATTTGTGCAATATGCGTTTTACTTTCCCTTCATTTATCTGCTATAGTTTATTAGTAATGAGCAATAAACCGATTGCTTATTCCTTTGAAAAAACAGAGGTGTTCCCAGTTTACGTGGCACTGTGGGCGTTTCCTTCAAACGATTTGACCCATTTTCAATAGCAATCTGCGTACAAGAACTTCCCATGTTTTTGCCGAATTTGTAGTCGATAGCGTTTTGCGGCCAGGAGAATGCTTAAAACGGACAATGTACAGACGGGCAGACGAATGTGCTTACATCGATTTAGAATTTGATGCTGATCAAGAATTAGTACACTTTGTGGGGTCTCTGATAATTCTATTTGGGCGTTGCAAATGTTTTGACAAAACGAATATACCCCCCACCCGTCGATGATGGTTATAAAAAACGAAGCTAATAAAGAAGTAACAGGCGAGAAAAGTAAGTATAGCTGTAAGGAAGGAAGAGCGTGTTACTTTATTTGTTTAGTTATATGCACACATATCATATTTATAAATAGAACTAATATTAGCAGTGTGAATAGTCGGCGTTAAAGACTGAGGAGTATATTAATTTTAGCATGCGGTTTGTAATTTTGCAAAAAACCCTTGAAACAGCTTGTCCTCCTCTCTGTGCGCTTATTTTATCATGAATTCCTCAAAGTGGCATTAGCGGCAAAGTGACGAACCGGGTAATTGGTGCATAATTCGTTTTTAAAATTTAAGTTTGTGAAGATACGAAACGATTTTCAGCCTCCTGCACATATTTGAAAAATAATCTCTACAACGATCCATACGCAAGTCTGTTATTTAAGAAGATCCGCTATATTCAAATATTTCTGTAACGTGATTATTATCGAAAATTCGTTGTATCGTTCGATGTAATTCTCTTTTAGTTATTTTCATTTTATGAGCATTTCTTCACTTATATTATGAACGGAAGAGGAAATAAATGGCCATCAAATATCACCATAAGCACATTATGCGTTTACAGTAATTTCCGTTTAGCGTTTAGCGAAATTATTGTGGAAAACAAAAATTTTGTTACAAATTCCAAGTATTTGTACATTTTGCTGTTGTTGCCAAATTACACATAACACACATACGTGGAAAATAGAATCATTATCGATTGGCGACAATAGCGCTTATCGAGATACTTATGGTTTCCACTTTGATTAATAATTCGTTATTTAAATGCACGAATTATTTATTTGCCTATGACCGATAAGAGACAATTAATCTTCATTTTAAAATTTTGTTATTAAAATAAAATGTTGCAGCCAAAGTTATGTAGCAGAAGTGTCGTTATCCAAATTCCATTTCAATTTATTTATTGTCGGCTACATCATCTTTGGGTACAAGGGTACATTAAGCCAGTGTAACCAATGGATCCAGAATCACTTTCTAAAACGATTCAAATTTGTCTGTCCATCTGACCGTCCGCGTGTCTGGCAGTCCGTCTTGTTTTCTTATGTTCAACCTACAGGTCGCAATTATTTCCCATATTTTGATGAAATTTTATATATCGACATATTTTGGCCGAAGAACGAAAGCTACTTCCCATGCACTGTCCTATTTGCTGCAAAGTCGTTAAGCAAAGTGATGTATGGTGTGTTTATTTGTTTTATAATTACAAAACTTATCAAAGCGAAATGAGTAAACGGTTACGCAACTTACAAAGTGCGAGAACTTTCACAATTATATTATAAGGCAGCAATCGAGCTCATAAATCTGCTGCAACGCTTGTAAAAAAGGCTCAAGGTGGATAGGGGATCATTGTGAACATGTTCTTAAACATCGTTCAAGATAATCGATCTTTGCTTAAAGAGCAAAGCTTTCGTGGCAGATAGGTCGAACAACAAATGCTGCGTACAACGTCTGTCAATTCTGGAATAAAAACTAACTCATAAACTATAGCAGATAAACCAACAAAAATGTTAACTCATATTATAAGGCCGATGCTACAGTGCCTGTAGAAAAAGGGAAAAAATTTACCACGCCTACCCAATATTATAATGTATCGAAACTTAATTTTTCTTTCAATGCATTTATAAGGCGCAGAAACAAACTTCACAACCCTCCTTAGTATATATATAAGAAGGAATCACTTATGCAATTTTTTTTTTTTTAATGTGACCAATCACTCAGGATTTCTTACTTATGTAATCCTAGCATGGGGAGAAGATAGGAGAGTGGCAGAAGCAGCACAGTGGGTGTGTACCCAAATTCGTAAGCCTTTACCGGCTGAGCCTTTATTCTAACGCAGCAAGATTTAAACTCGTGATCACTCGTGATAAGTGGTCGCAATTCATATCTACTCGGCTACTCGTTCGAATTTAAACTTGATGCTCCAAAACTTAGAAAAGATGAAATATTATAAGTAATCTGCAAGCATCTCTAGCTCAGCAGTCTACCAAAGGTTTCTTGTAATCGCAGTTAATTTTATATAAGACCGCATCCTCAGTTTTTAAGCATTTAGCATTCTAGACTATGAAATTAGACGTCCATTCGGGAAACATCATAATTGCATTGCTTAACTCGTTAAAATGTGTTCATTTCTGCGATGTTCACCCACACAACACTATATCTTACTTGTTATGAAAATAAAATGCCTTTGCAGAAAAAAAGAGAAGATCCATTCCTTACATTCTTCTAAAAAGAAATTTCAGTCTCCAACGTAATATCTTGCTTTAATTATCCAGTGCCCTTATCTTATTAAAAATGCACCCTTTTCCTTTTCTTTTTTCTTATTCTTATTCTTATCGCAGAAACACTCCATCATTATAATCCCTATAAAATGTAAGTAGGCTCACATTAACTTGGAGATATTTGCTCACGAAATCCCTAATGTCGTAAAAATTGAATTTTGATTTAGTTGGTTTTCATAAATCAATTACAAATCCTCCTGCAATAGGTGAAAACATAAACGCAACCATTCCAGTTAAACCTGCTATTACTTGTTTGGTTAAATGTTTATAATGTTGCGGACAGGGCGTAATAAGACCGTATCTGTTTAAACTACGATATATGATATATGATACCGATGTGTACATTTTTTTGGTAGATTGCTCTGACTGTTGTGAACAGCTGACATAAATCTTCAGAAACGTGCCCTGCTAAGCTGTTTCCCGGGCATAAGCATACACTCAAGTTTCATTGTCAGCAAGTATGTATTTCAGATCATAGAAAGCATTTCTTTTGCAGCTTCAACATGACGTGGAAGCGGCACGAGAGTACACACGAGACAAGTCCAAATCATCCTTCAAAATTGTTTCCATTGATCCTCTTGAAATACGAATAATATCTAAAAGGTCTTCTTGCGTCAGTCGACAGTTGACAAGTACAAGTGGCTGGGGTTGATGGTCTGCTTGCACCTAACCATGTCAATCCATTTCATTTCATCTTCTGATAAGATTTCAATGCAAATTCTTTGTTCGATCGATTTTGCTCTCATCAAGATTGTTTCAATAAAAATAGATCTGCTATTACTAAACCAACAGGGCATCTGTTCATAGCAATCATATCAGTCTATCTAAAATATATATAATCTCTCTGTGCAATAGTAGTAATTAGCTCGGACTATCCCATACACGCCCATAGCCACAATATCAATATAAAAGCCATAATTTCGGACAAAAATAACTTGACAATTTTCGTGCTCTTAGCTTCGATCTTTCGATGATTTCGAGAAAATTCGAGGCTGATGCCATAAAATGGAACGATAAACAACTTTTTCGTTTATTTTTTATCTAGAAAAAACCAATAAAATAAAATTGTGCTCGCAATTAGACTCAGTTAAGTAAAAAACACTGTACCTAAATATATAATAGAAGCGAAATGTTTTCTGACTTTGCGTCTATAAAACTTTTTGTGTTAGCGCATAGTTCGTGTTGCGTGAAAATTTTTGCTGATAATGCAAAACTTAAAGGATTTTCAAATCACTGTACATTGCAGATAATGCATATATAAATGTATACATTTTATGCATTTCTGAACACATCTGTTCGTTTCATTGCTTTTAACATAACGTATATATTTTCGTTTGGGTTTTTAGTTTAGTCAAATTCAAATATTCATTTAAAATGCTCATAAGCATATGTTTTCAAATATAATAATTATATATATATATATATATATATATATATATATAAATATATATAAATATATATAATATATTATATGTATATGAATATAACTGCCGGCGGTTGGTCAAGGCCATTATAAAAATTTGTGGCATTTGATTTTTGTGTTTCTTGTTTTTTTTCTAACGCAACAAACATTAAAAACGAGTCACGCCATCGTGTCAAAATTACTTTAATGATGTAAAAGACGAAATATTACCAGAAATACTTGTTTATTAATGCCGATGATAAATATTTCTCTTAAAATTATTTTAAATGCTAACAACATATGATATAAATTACATTAGTTATGTGAAAATATTTCGGTTTCATCGTAACATTTATTAATTAATATACACGCAAAGCCAAAGGCACGCTGCTATGGTCGAGCTGCAGTAGTATATGTATATGTTATACTATTACGTTTTTCGTCTCTTTGCAATGCTTAGGAATATTCATTGGAGTCATCTTAAAGAGCACATAGATTTAATCATAGGGAAATAATGCCGTATTAGATAGGCATTTAGATTCCCTCAGTTTAGAAAAACCAATTCTGCGATGAATGGATAAATTATTTTCCTAATTGTGTGACATTCAAAACTTCTCAATGGCCATAATCCTAGAAAATATTTGCATGAAATTCCAATGCAATATGCGTATCATGTATGAGATAAAAATGTTTTGAGCAAACTTCTGCTAATTTTGAGCTCTCTACAAATAAAACTTAGCGTATGTAGATATATACCAAGGCAGATGTCTATTTATATATTTATCGCTTATTTATAAACTGCATACATTTTTGCATTTCAAACTGGCTTTAGCGTTATGTTAAGTATAAACAAAAGCTTAAAAGAAGTTCATTTCAAGTTCATTTCAAAAATATCGCATGATTCCCGGTGGATATTAAAATGCATGTATCTACAAAAACTTAAAAATAACGCAAAATACTGCAATCGAAAGTAATTATTTTCAAAGAAAATAGCCGACATAACCCCTATCGTTATTGAGGACAGTTTCGATTTCTGTAGGCGTGAATGAAATTAATTTACGGCAGGTCTCCCTACTGGGGTATTACTTTGGCTTACTTTTGGAATGTTTTCCCACAATTCTTTTGTGTGACGACAGGAATCTTGACGCTTCAATTCTCTCCAAGGGCGCTCAATAGGATTGAGGTCGGAGAAACTGACTTCTCCGTTCAATAACGTTTAAGTTATGCTCCCAGGAGTCGCGCTTTCAACAAGTTGGATGCATATTGCGGATCATTATCCTGCTAAACTTTCCATACCAGTGGCATATTTTCTTCAGCAAACGGTGCCATTACAGCTTCCAACAAGGTTTTATATACATTTCTGCATTTAATATACACATTAGTCACATTAGTCGAAGTTTTCGTAAATGTGCAAAGTCTACCTTGAGAGTGCTTTTGCCGACCTAGGGTCAGTAGTGAGTTTGAAAATTTTATAGCATGTATTTTGACGCTTTTGCAATGGAATTTAAGTATGAATTGAAATCCTTGTGACAATATGTATGTGCGTACGTGTGTGAGTGTGTGGCTGCGAAGGCTACAATAAATAAAAAAAAAAAAAAAATGCTTTAAGATCTGATAATAATAATAATAATAATAATAATAATAATCTAATATCGTATTTTGTTAATGAGCAATTCCATGAAAATATTGATTTAATTTGTACGACGCACAAGTCCAAGATTACGTTCTATATTTAGCAAGATTTCCAAACCAGTTTTTTTTCTCTTCGTATTATTATTATTATTATAATTATATAAATAATATCATTAGACATTCTACCCACTTTTTCTCTCATATTACAATGTTTGCTTCTCTTTTCTTTTCTTTTCTTTTCTTTTTTTAAGTAACAAAAAGAAAGAAAGAAAAATATAATAATGACTACCTTTATAAACCTGCATCTAAACTAATTATATCAAAATTCTAACATAGACATTATCATTATGATAATTATGATTTCTTGGTAATTAACTGCACCCAACAGGTTAATCACTTTTATATGTACAACTGCATCAACTATATATGCATATACTTATATGTATACAGCAAGAGTAACAATAATATCAACTGAGTTAGTTGTACATCAATGGCTAATTTTAGTAATTTCCTTTAAGAAAGTTTTGGTTAAGTTTAGATTTTTTTCCTTTTCTTACTCTTACGTTTGTTTCTCTGTCTGCTGTCTGCTGCTGCTACTGTGCTCTCTATTAACGTGGAAGTTTCTCTAGAAGGCTATAAAAGGGTATCTAAATATTACACAAACCATAAAATGACTTGACGATCGACCACGACAACATCTTCAACACACCGTTAAAGGAACAAGGAAGTACTTAGCTTTTACGTATATATATATATATATATATATGTATATATATAACACAGGTACTTACATATACACAACCATTAACTATACTTGTTCTTTACTTTAATAAACAAGTGTATATAAATACTTGGAATTGAATAGGTGGTAGATATATATATGCATTCTCACTCGAATGTTTTCAGAAGCACGTTTCAACTTTTAGTTGCAGTGAAGAAAAAAGGCGTAAGTTGTGTGACAATAATAATAGGTAAACTCACTATGGGAATGAAAGGGAGCGAAAAAGAGCATGACTAACCATAGTTTTATTTCAGGAACATTTAAAATTGATTGTAATGACTGGTAAACATGCCATCAACAAGTGCATGCTTACTTAGTAATTATATTAAGATGCTCATTGAAATCACAAACAGTAAAAGAAAAAAAAAACATTCACAAAAATTTGCTTTAATATCTGCATAAGAAGTAACTAAGAAATCCCAAACTATTGAGAGGAATCAAAAGAGTGGCAAGATTTCATTTAAAAGAATGTATTAAGTGTTCCAATAAATTCTCCCGCCTTGTTTTTGCTACAATTCACTTTTATTATAAAGCCTATTAAACGAAACATATATCAACACTATCAGTGGTGTTTTGGCTCCCATCAGATAGCTAACGGATATCCGCGCGCTAGAACTTTTGTGGTTTCAAGGGGAAATAGTACAGGGTTAACCAGAAAGAGGCATCCGGGCGACAACCGATAATTAAGAGAACTTTCCTGTCCAAGTTGAAGATCGCTTCCCGGGTGGCTTTTGTTGGAGACAGACACGAATATTTACCGTCAACTTAATCATTTCCTCAGCTTTAGCGATATTTTTTTCCGTTTGGTCCGGTTGAAAGCAGAAAAACACGCTATACCGTAAATGACATTCATCTCTTTATATTTTGATATACCCTGAAGGAAAGAGCCTCTAAAGAATTGCAATTTATACCGTACAAGCGCCAACGTTCAGGTTTTCTATACCCAAAATTGCGGAAAAACTTAACGCGATAGGTAGACTCCACAAAACAACCAATTCCAATACAAACAGCTTATTTTTACACCTACAATAAAAAAAAAAAAAATTAGCTTTCATAAATAGCCAGAGGAATTATTTTAGGCATTCGTTTGTTTTCGAATACGTTCGAAAACAAGAAAATACTTTCGCAAATTACAATTAGAAAACATGGTATGCTTCATGATCTACGGACATGTGTGTTCAATATATACATACATTGTTGTATAGTTCTGGTTTGTAAGAGCAAAGCTGAAAAATTCTGTAAATTTATTTTAATTTCGTCAAATGTTTGCGATCCATGATAATACAGTTGCATTTGTTATCATGCGATTTATTTAGTGACATTTTTTTTGTTGCGATTTGGTTTATGCAACTTATTTGTTCCTGCGATTTGTTTTGTATGATCTTTTTATTCATTTTTTTTTTTTTTTGTTTTAATGCGGTTTTTAGATATCACTGAAGTAATGTGAAGATATTTCGAAAAACATCTTTTCGAAGCATTTGAAGACGAAATCGTAAATGATAGCGAGATTTGTTGGAAAGATACACTTGCGACATATGGGTTCATTTACATACGTTTATAATCTTTTCTTGATTTGGTTGGCATTCTAGAATTTTGCAATTCCTATATATGATATTTTACTCCCTTCAGAAATCAACATTATCAATGAATTAATAAATGATGAAGGGAGGAAATAAGAAACCGATTCTATGACAGCGGATAAAATATACCCAGGGATTTGGCTTTGCCGTAAATTAGGAAAACACCTTTTCTTTAAATTGTGAAAATTTGGAAAGAAGTTAAAATTTTTAATAAAATTTCAATCGCGTATATATGTGGTTATTTGGAGATTTACTAGTCGCGAAACATATCACCGACGAGATGATGATAAAAAATAAATTAAATTAAATTTATATCTTCAAGTGACATAAGTGGTTACAAACCAAATAAACGATGAACTCATCGTAAGAATAGGAACATTTCGGACTACGCATTATGTGTATTTTGAAAATTTCTCTAGGTTTTAAAAAGAAAAATCACAATTTTAGGAAAAGTTTCCACGTGTAATGTGATTTTTAATTTCTCTTCGGGAAATTATTTTCTTACGATTTTGTAAAGCATTGACATATTTCGCGTGGTCCCTATCCCTCGCAGAGAACAGATTTCCTTATTTGTTATAGTTTTTTAGAAAGATTCTGATAATTGTTTTTTTCCTCTGTCCCTATCTACCGCACAAAAACAAATTCAACTGTACATAGTAGTGTCATATAAGTATGTACTAAGAAAAGTACTTTTGTGTCAATGAGAGATAAGTTGAAGTACTGCCATGATGCGAAATAATGTACAAGTGATGGAAAATATATAAAATATACGAATCTTGTATATCTACTTTTTATATATTCAGATATGTTTGCACTAATATTGACAATCGAGTCGTATAAATATATCCATAGAATGATCAAAGCAATTTAATGACCTCTATATCCCTAACCGTCTATAAACAGCACTCGACCGTCCTAGTCTTGAATATTCAACTATAGTGTGGCCTCCTTCTTGCAGATGCTATGCTGATCTTCTTAAATCCGTTCAAAGTAATTTCTTACACTTTGCCTTGCGCGGCTTAAGATGGGTTCCGCAAATAATTCTATTTCCATTTATTTCCCCAATCTTGAGAAAAGATGTGTGTTGTGCTGAGTCGGCTGCGAATAAATATTCGTTGTCCGGGATGACTTAAAAAAATATTTTTATGCACAGTCTGCTTTCAACAAATACATATTCCTTTGATGTTCGACTAGAAAACTTACCTGAACCATTCTAAAGTTCAGATTGGAAATCTTCGCAAGCGTTTCACATGGAAACGCTCATCATCAAGGTTTGTTAGCAGAAGCGTCCGTCAAAAAGCGGAAGCAAAAGTGAAGTTCTATTCAGCATGGATTGAATTTTTTAATATCCACGACTCAATCATGTAGAAGCGAAGGAAATTTGCAGTATACTGTATTCCGATAAATATATGATAGATTGTAATTCGTCATCTATGGGTGGAAAGCATATGAGCGTAGAGTGTTCTTTGCATGCTTTAATTGCGAAATACGGTGAATGTCTATCGCGTAATAGAGTATATCATCACCTCTCGATTGCCAATGGTTGTAGGCAACCCGTCTGATTAAGACACATGCCAGGTGCAGACGTTAAAACACAGACATTTATCTGTATATCATCATTCGAGTCATACTATTCCATAATTAAGCATTTCTTTGTAAACTTTTGTAAAAACTCAAAATTGTTCTGTACTTTATTTTCATTGTTCTTTTCTCTACGTGGCCTTTTAATAACTGTAAGCAAATACTCGTTTTGACTTTGTTGCTTTTGGGAGTTGATTACGCTCAATATTATAAATAAAACCTTAAGATGATTATTTAAGAAAAGAGGAAAATCAACGATTTCAAGTTTTCCACGAATTGATCTTTAAGAGATATTCTCCTCCAACTTGCAATTGCTGGCAAAATCCTACAATTAAACATATATCTCGTGAAAACCGACACTTTTCCAATATTCGAAGACTCGATTTCGGAGCAACAAATCCTGTGGACCTATCTAACCTGGACAGAATAATATCAATAAAATATTTAACTTTATTAAAGCGACTACACTCTAACCCTCTAGCCTTCCCTAAAACGAAGAGCCGATATTCTGGGTTGCTGGTGTTTATCTTACTTTTTTAATCGTAAAATTTATTTCTTTGGTCCAAATAACAATAATGATATGTTTCGAGCGTCACTTGAGTCAAATGAGAAGGAAAATATTAAGAAAAATAACGTCCATTACAGCAAATTGACGAAGGCTGTTGGATCGATCCAACTATATATACGCTGATCAAGTAAGCTATACGCATTAAGATGTCCGCGACCACCTACATTGATCGTCTTATAGTATTTCATAAAACTATCAGATAAGGAAATGAAAGGACAGAGAAATCGTTTTTATACACATTTTGTGTTTTTATTTTTTTTTTAATTAATCTATCTAATTAACATTTAGAGAGAGTGGAAACAATATCGCTGAATATCTTTTTTATTTTCTACTTTCTTTAGGACAATGGCACTCGTAACAGTCTTAAAAGACACAGCTGACGAAAACTATTACTGTAGACCAGGGGCCATTAACAACTTAGACGATAAATGAGATATGTTGCTGTATAGGTTGTTTGTTTGTTTGTAATTTTATAAACAATGTACGCTATTATCTGCTACCCCATAATCGTAACTTTTAATCATTACTTTTTAGATAATTTTTTTTTTTTTTTAATTGCCGCATTTTATCTCTCTTTCCCTTTCTTTATCTTCTTCAACATTTACTTAATCGTATTTTGGTTAATATTTTTATGGAGGTATTTTATGATCAAAAAAGTCTGAAAATTTAAAAAATTTTTTCAAAATCGTCCCATGCGAGTTTTTCTTTTAGTTTTTTTTTTTTTTTTATTTCAGAAAGCGTTTAAAATTTTTTTCCCCTTATTTTTTATTGTGGAAGATTAAATAGCTTTATGCGTTTGTTAACTTTTTTTTTATATCTACTACTGATAGTTGCAGGTATACTGATTTTGTTAATTCGTTTGTCTGAGGTAGAAAAATGCCACAGAAACCTTCTAAGATAGAGAACATAATGATTTTCCTTAGAAAGTATGCGATCATTTCTCCCTATATTTAATAGCAACATAGATGTCTACGCTTTCATTTCTCTATTTGCTTGTTTTCCTTCGTCCTTTGCCGAATTTTAAAAAGATATGGCCACCCATTAATCCCCTCCTACATTGGTTGTGCAGTTATCTGTCTTATCTGCTTGTTACATGTCTTTCAAAAATTCTTAAAATACAAAAATTTTTTCGTTTCTGTGACTTAAGCCAAGAAATCGTTTTAATTAGATTCTTAATACGCCCACAATTACGCAAAAAACAGGCAAACATAGCTTTTTTCTTCAGCAGATTCGATGGTATCCAAGTGTCGCCTTATGGTGATCATAGGTTTCTTGTTTATTTCTTTTAAGTTAACCTTTTAACAACATTTTTTCCCCCTTTTTTTTATGTTTTTATTGTTGTCGTTGTTTGTTATGTTGTTTTTGTAACTGGTTACATTTAATAGTATTGTTTCAATTGAGTGCGTTTTTCATTATTTTTGTTTGAGGTTTAGTGTACCATGTTCTTACCAACCGACTTTACTTTGTTGCAGTGCAACAACAGAATTGCTCTGTTCTGTTTAGTGACGCGACAACAGGTTTGTGCTGCTTGTTATATGTGCGCAGGTTTGTGTTTGCTTACTAATGATGATGACAATGTGATGATAGTGAAGACGTGGTATTTCAAATGTTTGTTTATTACATTTTATATATATATTTATATATATATATATATGTATGCGCACACTATACTTAGCAAACGAGTGAGGGAGTTGCTATTTTAACACACACCACAGGTGCTTTATTATGCTTCAAAAAATACTCCGAGAGCATGTTCCTATTTAGTGTTTTGTTTTTATAATTTTATTATTACTTTTATTTTTCTTTATATTGCAGTTATGCAGAGTTCCATTTTATCCCTAACCAGCGATGTATAAGTACAATGTATAAAGGAATATATGACTTGTAGAAAATATAATGAGAATGTTAGAGATAATTAAAAACGGTATTAAAAATACATTATTTTCGTATTTACCTTAACATACAAAGAGCGACTCTTAGAGATATTTAATTTAAAAATTAATGTCTACGTTAAAAAATTTAATGTGTACGCTTGGCATGGAATCATAGAATATACGCTTTTACTCTTATTGTGAAAATGACGATTGTTTGCGCTCATTTCTCATCCCCTTTGGCCTTTCAGTCAGTATTAAATCGACCACAAATTGCTTTTCCGCTCAAGCAAAGCCCTCAGTGAATCCGTTTCCAGCATAATGTTATATATATATTTCTCAATCTCTTATGTAATCGGGCTTTGTGATTTTTTAAGAATTATGCTTATTATTAGGAGCAGAAATTAGTTCGGTCTGCTTTCTAAAAAATAGTGTAAGTCATACGCTGGGTCTTGAATAAAATTGTCATTGAATCATCACCATTTCAAAGTACGAATCTTTAAGCTCGAGCTAAGCAATAAGTGGACAGAGTATAGCCCCTCCAGCCATGAATAGGTGCGATTTTTTATTCTTCCCACCTAACTCGAAAGTGGATGCGTAACTAAGTCCAAAGTCCAGATAACCATGATGTGAAATATACAAACCATTAATATTGACGATAAAGGTATACATACATGGCAGCCCCATCTGAGGCGATCAGTTAAGCTTGGTGTATTACGGCTAGTTCCAATCAAATGAAACCATCACTGAAAAAGGCCAGCAGAATAATTGATACGATTTAATTGCGATAAAAACAAATCGTGACTTATCCCTATGAAGAAATTCGGCCTCACATAGCAAAACTCGTTCGAGTAGTGTTTGCAGTGCTTCTGATTAATACAAGTTTTAGCAGATAATCTGTTCATTGCTTATTGTTGATTCACTTTGAGTCTTGCGACGATAATCAAGTGATTTCTTTTAGAGGCAGCTTTAAAAGCGGAGACTTTTTTCGAGGCGAAATTCGAAAATTAACCGAGAGGTCGGAAGAAGCCTCCGGCGACCAATACTCTGATTAATCTATTCAATAATTTTGTTCTAAAATACTTACATTTTTGGCCCCATAAGAATAGGCCGAACTTTTTATACTGTCAATAGGTCAGTTGGTATAACATGGTTACGGTTGAAAAATGAAACTGATGCTCCGCTCTTCCGATCCATTGTTGAATATCTTTTTTTCAAATCCAACGATATATTTAGGTTTAATTTTATTCAACCGCGACAATCAATGCCCAAACGTAGAGAACGCACGGTTTAAACCACCACTAACTCGGTAATCTCTCGAAAGGAAAAGTATCAAGAGCTCAACTACAGTACCTTAAAGAGAAAAAGTTTTGTGTTACCTTCATAGGTGACGTGCATTGGAGTTATGCGTAAGACCCTAAAGACCCCAAGAGCCTAAGAATTTCATGTTATTGATAATTTTTTTTTTTTTTGCTCTCTTTACATTTTATCTTGACGAAACGTTTTACATGATTCGATAGGCCGTTGAATATGCTTAGCCTAACCAAAAATTTTACGGGCTTTGTAAGGGCAAAATTTATTTTCAAAGCTTGCGGTCGATGGTTTCTTACATATACGAAAATAAAGGTTTTCATTGTTTTCACTTTCTTATTATTCTGATTGTCGCCTATGCTATAATCCGACCGAGTTGATGCTAAGTTTAGTTGACTATATGGTTCGACTTGAATAGAAAGTCACTTGTCACGTAGGTTATGGACTTATAGAATGAAGTTTACGTGAAGACACAGTTATATAGCTATTGACTTGATATTTAATTAATGTAAGCGATAATTTTTGTATGACTATATAAAGCTGTTTTACGAAGAACGTTAGCATGCCATATAAACAAAAAAAAAAAAAAAAAAAAAAAAGTATTTTCTTTTACAGCGGTGGTTACGCGTGTTTTGTTTTTCTTCCTTTAGCGCACAAATACATTTTTACGTTATCTGCTAGATAATTATTTTTTTGTGCTTTGTGTGTTTCGTTTTTTTTTTTTTTTTTTTTTTTTTTTTTTTTTTGCCTTTTGTTTTCTGCCCGTATTATGGCTGACTGTGTGCATAAGAGCAAAAATTTGAATTGCATATGTTTTGTGTGGCATTAATTCGGTTGCGCTTTGATGCCTTTGAACCGAAAACTATCACGACTAAAATGACAGGCAGCAGCGTAAATAAACAACACCGACAAATAATAAATACATGCATATATAACAAGAGCAACAACGAGCGTAAATAATGACATTGAAAGTGAACACACAACGCACTTTACAGAAACGCATCGGCAATTATTTTGCATTTGAAAAACGCAAAAAGACAAACTGACAAATGCACACAACACACAACGCACAACCCAGAACAAGATATGTTGTACTTGCTGATTAAAATAGTGTTATTAAAAATTTCCATAACAATCAAAAGATTGGAGACGTGCACATCAGATTCGTTGAAACAAGAAAAAAAAATAAAAAAAAAATCTAGTATTTCAGAATGTTGTTTTCTCCTTCGTTTGCGTAAAGTTTAAGCAAACGTTAATTTTTTTTGTAAACGTAACAAATGTTTCTTCAAAATATTTTGTATGAAAAAACATTTGTTATTAAAAGCAAAGTCGAAGTAAAATAAATTATGAAAAATCTCCTATAATTTAAAAAAGGTAAAAACATTATAGCGGGTCACGGCATACCGTTAAATACCCTGCATCATTTTGTGTAATACATTTATTCATATAACGACTTTTCCAAATAAAATGTTGTATGGGAAGTAGTCGAAAAAGCGGCTCGATCCGAGACATTTTCAATAGCATTCATTAAAATGTTTCCAAAATTGCGGCCTATAGATTGAATATAGAAAAACAAGATGAACAGACGGACAGATAAGCTGGATTCGAATAAGAAAATGGTTCTGAATCGATGGGTGTAATAAAAGGTGGATCCATCTCAAGTCACCTTTTAGGTATTGCATACATCGGCATAAAGTTAATAACTAGTCCGCATGGGTAGACGAGTAGGTAAATATCACGACTGCCAAGTGTATGTTCACGGTTTCAATTCCCAATAAGGTCGAATTTACTTTCGTCGTACTTATAGGGAGTGCTTAGTCGATAAAGGCTAAGGCTAACACTTACCGATTAGGCACACATCCACCAGACTGCGGTCGCTTTCCTATGTCTTTCCCAATGGAACAGGAAAGCGTCTTATGCTCCTGCTGTGGGAAATTGGTTATCCTACAGTTACTACCAGTTGGTTGCAAAGTCAGATACGAATTTTTAATAAAAATTAAACGGCTTTCGGTACATAGTTCACTGAAATGAAAATACTGTTCAGATTCAACTTCTTTTCTGTGCTGTTCTGTAAGACAAATATATAACTGGATGCTGGATAGCCACAAATTACAAACATTGTAAGTTGAAAATCCATGCTCGTTAATTCTACCTTTTCATCTGGCCGTAGCGCGTATAAAAATTAGAGCAAAGTGCAGTAGATCTCTCTAAAATACGGTAGACTTCTTCCATATTATGTGAGTCCACGCTATACGAGTCACTTAGATTATTTTTAAAAGTATTTAAATCAATTATAATAAGCCTTTAAGATGAAAAATTCTTTTTAAACGAATATTCTACGTTGACTGTATACCCATATGTGTTGAGGTTGTTGACTAACTTAGGGTAAATCTATTCTTAGGCTCAATAATTTTTAGACAGTAAATTAGACAGTAAGATATGATCGATTAATATAAATCGCCTTAAGCGTGGACTTGCACAACTCAATCTGTAGAGGAATTGTGAGAAAGTCCATTTTTTAAAGTGAATGCAATTCTAAGAGCTAAGAGCAATTGTAGTCACTAAATAACCCATTACTAGCGACAGTGCACGCTTGTGAAGGCCTCTTTCAACTGCGAGGTGATGTTCTTTGTACTAGAAAGTACCAGTGATCTAATAATAAATATTTGATTCGAGTAATACTTCTATTATAGTTTATTAATATAGTAGTCCTCCCGCATTCCGCGTTATATAAACCCAGCACCAAGAAATAGATCGAAATTTATCAATGCCTATTTTCTACCTTTCCTTTTCTGCACTGGAACATTGTATTAATTATTGGTGTTATAACGTAATAAAAAGTCGTCTCATCTGTCTCATCATAATCCGTTACCGTGTTATAGGAACACGATCACAATTTATCCGTCATGCTATACGAATCCGTCTTATTTACGGCTGCCGTAAGGTAGGGTTCTCTACAGCAGGAAGGGTGCAAAGATTATCACAAGATTAAGAGTCAAGCGTCAAGATGTGGCATCGTGAGGGTGAGTAAACTTTTAGAAAATAGGTTTTTCCTGTTTTTCGTTTTCGTTCAAGAAAAGACGTCAAAACCAAAATATGTATAAACGTATTAGAATTGGTTTCGGTTTGTTGTAGCTTCATTTCGATAAACGTACAATCTCTAATCAAATTTCTTTTTAGAAATTTGTGCTGCTTTTATACAGAACGTATATAAAAAACAAAAAACCATAAGTAGAGTTAAAAGAGCATTTAAGCTCTTGTTTTGTTGCAAATACATATTTTTTTCATTCTGTTTTCGAAATACAATCAATGTTCTTATCACCCCGTCACAAATCTCGATGAGCATCGATTTGATAAAAACATCTGCGCACGACATCTGCCCAAAAATACCTTTCGGAATAAGTTTACAATATTCCTATATATATATATATATATATATATATACATATATATCCATGCATATATGATGCTATGCGTGTACAAGTGCGTGTGTATGCGTATGTAGGCTTGCAATATCTCCAGTTCTTAACTTAACTGCGAGGCCTTTTCAATCTTTGCTGCTAACTTTTCCTTTTCTAACGCTTTTAGTGTTTGTTTTTTTTATTTTTGCTTTTTTTACGCTCTTTAATAGAAGATTTTAATGTTTTGATTTCTTGCCAGCCAGTCTTGCAAAAAAAGTTGCACATGCTCTAATTTTTTAAACATATACACATACTTACGTAAACACAAACTTTGATTAAAGTGAATATATTGGGAAATATTTTATACCGGCACAAATACAAACCGAGAATAAACCGAAAAATATGAGAAATCATTCCAAACATTAACATGTATATAGTACTGCTAATGGAAAAATCAATACTTTCAACTCTGATATATCACTGTACTCGTAATGGCTTTATACATTTCCCAGATTATACTCAAAATAAAAAGTCTTTGGCAATGCTTAACAACATGTTTAACTAAAGGATATAAAATCATTTGCCATAAATATTTTTCCGAGACCATATTTTCTATGTTTATGTGAAGTTCACATTTTAAAGGTCTGCTCGTTGCCTAAATATTCTTTAAACGCGGCTTTAGTAAGAATTTTTTGTTGTTATTCTTCTTGTTGCTATTTCCTTTTCTTTTCTCTTCTTTTCTTCTTTTTTATTTTTATTTTTCTGTTAACAAATAAGCTTAAATTAGAATTGTTGCCAAATTTCGTAAACACTTTTTGTCAATTTTTAAATTTTGTACAAACATTTTCAGCAGATTTTGAAAAAATTTTCCTTTTATTTATTAGGTCTAAATACACAATTTTTGCAATGCAATTTCACTTGTTATTGATATTAGTCACGTTTTCTTTTACATCGCTTTTGAAGTTTTTGTGACATATTCGGCGCATGCTTCCTATGTATAAGAAATTTATTTAGAGTTTGTAAATATCAACAGGCTGAGGGTTTCTTTCTTAACTTGTGTGCACAAGTCTCTTTTTTTCAGTGTAAAATTGTAAACATATTTATATTAATTTTGTTTGCCTAAAAGTATGCCTTCAATTATTGACAAATCAAAGAAAAGACTCGCAATATCCTCCAGAACTTAATGTAATTGTAAAACAATTCAAACACGTTGTCCGAGTCAAGTTAGCTAAGTTAAGGTATGGGTTTGAAAGATATAGAGGAAAAGACTTTTCAACATTTGTAACCTAATGGATCTGACTAAATGAGACAATGCATGAATGAATTTAATATAATATTGGAATTAATGCTTAAAAGTTTTCAACGAGAAGATCCGACTTACTCTCTCTCTCTCTCTCTCTCTCTCTCTCTCTCTCTCTCTCCTCCTCCTCTCTCTCTCTCTCTCTCTCTCTCTCTTCTAATATTGTATGGAACTTCATTTAGATAATCAATGAATTTTAGGATGCAAAAAAAAGGAAAATAATTTTCTCCTTTTTGGTTATGCTAACTCTGATATGGATAGGGTGTCGGATAGAATGCTATAAAAGAGATGTAAAGAAATCAGAAGAAGTACGCTTATTATACAATAATATAAAATACCTTACGTACATACGTACGTACGTACGCACGTAGGAGAAAGTTTATAAATTAGCATGCTTTCAACAAATAATTCATCTGCAACCAGCAGGGTGTACATAAAAATCAATTTCACTTAATAAGGCCGGAGAGCTTATTCTTCCGTTTAGCGGATCACACACGAAGGCAAAGAATAGATCGGAATCTCCGTTTTTGTAGCGTAAATCGCAGGTAAATCGATTAAGTGTGACTGCGTGTGTGACTGAGTGTGTGTTCATAAGGTGCCAAGTGGCACCTTGGGATTCCAGCCCAGA
This sequence comes from Glossina morsitans morsitans, assembly GCA_001077435.1. NCBI lineage: Eukaryota > Metazoa > Arthropoda > Insecta > Diptera > Glossinidae > Glossina > Glossina morsitans. The sequence continues at coordinate 41,691 of CCAG010006822.1, read as the reverse complement.
GTCCGTAGCGCAAATAGTAAAAACTGTTTTTGGACTTTCAAAGTGCACAAAGTTCACTTTACACCATAAGACTCTACGATTTATATCGCACTGTAACAGCTGTGAAGCTACTCGACGGTTAAAAGATAAACACAACCTAACATTTTGGCATACGAAATAATCACAGGGAAGTCCTTAAATTAATTAAAATAGAGCCTAAATGCCTGCCTTGACATTAGTCGAGAAGAGTAGGCTTTAAAGAGAAGCAAATAAGATGACATCCATTTAAGCAGTGATGGGGGAAATCCGAGAAGATCAAGTTTCTGAAGTAATAATTTATGATAGATTTTTTCGAAAGCCTTACTGCAGTCAGTATAAATAACACCATTCTTATTATTCTTTCACGAAAGCCTTGTGAAGGCCGCAGCATAATTCCACCTGATGGGACGATATTAGACTATAGCAAGACATACATAAATATATTGTTACAAGAACCTGTTAACCGTGGTTTGCGTTGAGTCGTCCCTCGACAGCCTTCTAAAGAAAAACTTCATCGAATTTCTTAATCCTTAAAGATATAAACGCATCGCGGGAATAAATGTATAGATTTAACAGGAGGCCATCTAAAAAAAAAATTAAATATAATGAAAAAATGTCTGGTTTCTTACTTAGGTCTAAAACTTTTCAGTTAACTCTTGGGTAATGGTATAAGCGATTAAAGACACCCTTTGATGAATATGACAAACTCGTTGGTTAATTGTAAATATACCGCAGACTGCCGAGGGCATTAATTTATTTATCAATTTTCATCTTCTTTTCTTTACCTTTTTGCTTCTACTTACCTTGTTCTTACATCTGCTAAAGAGGATTGGTCGATGCATTCATTTTGTCAAAATACTTGCAATACGTAGGAGAAACTGCCATAGACGCTATAAACTATATATATATTCTTGATACACTTCGAATTCTGGATTAGAATTTCGGGTATGTTTGCCCGGCCGTCCGTGTGTCTGCCTGTGACAAATATTAAAATTGGAACTCCTCGAAGTGAGATGGATATTGAAAATGAATTAAATCGGTCGGAATGTGTAGAGACCCTTTGTTGGCAAAAGCAAAAGCAAAAAAAAAAATTAAGTTTTTACAAGAATAAATTATTGATCACGTTATCCTGAGTGAAATCGGCCATTCCCATCCCATATTATAGTGCATAAACGTTTCATCTTTTGTTTATAAAAGATTCGGTCGTACACGAAAATAATATCCTTACTTGTCAAGTTTCGTAGCCTATTCGACTATGAGTTATTATCGTTTTGAAGAGACTTCCATCATCATACATATACTACTCAATGTAACTTGAAACAAGTAAACTTTGTACATCATACAGGCGCTTCGAGGTATATAAACAAGTGTGTACATGTTGTTATTGTTTTACAAATAATTCGCTCTGTTTAATAATGTATTTCAACGATGTAATAACAGAAACACATTTATTAGCAAGAGGGTGAAAAGATGAAAAAAAAAAAAAAAAATTTATATTTGTTTCAAAACGAATATTAGGCACTTCACAATTTCATATATGTAAAATAATGAAAATCTCAGCGAAAAATTGGCTTTCACGCCAGTGGATATCTGTTGCAGAACACTTCATACCGTAAAGATCACAAGTTATGTAAAATAGCTTAGTTTCGTAGCGTTGACCATTTCATTCATTTATAACGATTTTGTAAATCTTCCAGAAGGCCCGCAATCGACGCATCTGACAATTCAAAAATCCACTTGAAATCTTAACCTGATCATGTACTTGGACCGTGTATGTGAAGTAGATTTGTTCGTCTGTTTTGGATATCTTGAAAAATGAGTAACGATATCAAAATAGTGATATCGTTCGGTGATAATTGTATAAAAAATATTAAAATTTAAAAACACAACATTTTCAATACGAAAAAGTCCGTGGAAACAAAGCGTAACGTACTTTAAAAACAAAAAAAAGGCACATATTTTCTTTGTTGTTGCTATTATTGTTTTTGTAATTGTTGTTATTGTTATTATTATTGTTATTGTTGTTGTTATTGTTGTTGTTATTGTTGTTGCGGTATTATGTTGGCCAACTTTCATAAAATTCTCATTATAATTTTAAAGTGTGTATAAAGTGTCATCACATGCATACATAAATTTGTTTTAAGCCATGTTAACTGGCACAACGTGTGCAAAACAAAGACTTCCACTATATACATATATATATATATATATATATATATATATATATATATATATATGTAGGTATGTATGGAAACACTCTTACTCGTGAACATATTTATTATAAAAGATGTAATTTTGCTAGAGTAGTAGATTTTTTTTCTTTTTTTTTTTATTTAAATTTTTTTTTTTTTTATTTTGCCTTTACCAACAATGACATGAATGTGTTGGTTAGCTGCCATCATATGCACATAAATTTAACACCAAATGACAAGTTGTCTAACATGATGTTTTTACACGACTGACAGTAAATGGTAAACAGGAAATTCCTGGTTTGTGTTATTATTATTAAAAAAGAAAAAAAATTATATGATTAAAAAATAAAAAATAAAAATAAAAACCTAGGCATATGCTTATAAATAAAAATAATTCGTATTTTCTTTTACAAGAGTTTCCCTCTTTAACTAACTGAACGACGAGACGGACCTTGCCTATGCGACCTAAATATTTCAATATTCACTTCCGAATTGTCACGAACTCGAAAAATTGTTATTTATCTTACACCTTCCGAAGAACACAAGAAATCGGTTCAACTGAAATTCATTATTGCGTCGACATTTTGACCCCATTCATGAAACATTCATGAAACATAGTAAAGAGGCAATGTCATCTAAATGCCTGTCTCTCTTAGCTGAGAAAATTAAACGTTTTTTTTTTTTTTTTTTTTTTGTTTATAAATAATATCACGAAAATATCCGTGTGACGACGTACAGATGTTACTTTCCTCTATTCTAATGCAGTTTTCGTTACTCCATTATCATCTTAAAGAAAAAACAAATAATAATAATTAAGATAGATAACTGCCCAGATCGAATAGGAGGATATTGTCTGGAACCAAGTGTTCAATTTATTCACGTATCACCTGATTCTTATATATGTAAACAATAATCTTCTTATGCGTAATTTTTCATAAAATTCTTGTCTCAAATCCAAGTTTTCCTGCACAAAGTATCAAATTGAGTTTCGCAAGCCATTGCGTTTTTTTGCAAACGCACCAATATTCGTAATCCTTTCGCGAATTTCCTCATAAAGCGTAAATTAATAGGGTTTGATAAGAATTTATTTTTCATTTGTAAATAATTTTCATGAAATGACTTAACAAATGAAACACTTTCGCCTAATTGAATATATTCGTTACATTAATTTCGCTATTTTCATACTCACTACCAAAGCATGGACGTATACTCATTCGTAATAAATAACCAAAAGGAAACTTCACAGGCGTCATAAAGTGTAAATGCTTTTCAAATTCTGTGCCAAATTTCCAACCGACAGAGCCATCTCTGTGCGGTGTAATTGTGTGTGTTTTGACAATCTGTCCATGTAGACAGATTGATATTCAAAATTAGACAAATCGCTCAAAGGGCACGCCCACCGCAAAAGATAATTACTCACACATTATGCGAAAAAGAAGGTTACAAAATTTTGATTTCCTCCATTCTGTTCCCTGGAATTTCTTAATCATAATTCGCTTACATTAAGCCTTTGAGCTTCATTTGAACTTCAATTTCTTTTATGTTGCACTTTCATCCAACACTTTTTGTAACCTTCTCCACTTATGTTATGGTACAAGGGTTTATTAAGTTTGTGCAGATGTGTGTAATATCCAAAACAGTTTGAGATAGACCCAGCTTTAATAAAATAGTATCAATCGGTTCCGAATCACTTTCTAAATCGATTTAAAATTACCTGTCCGTCTGTCTTAATTTTATGTGTTCAACCTACAAGCAGAACTTTTTGACATATTTTCATGGAATTTGTTACACTGGTGTGTTTTGGCTCAACGATGACAAGTTTTTCGATTTTAAAAATTCTCTATACGTAATGGTGGGCCGAAGCCTACTACAGTCTATTTATTTGTTTTTTAAAGAAAAATATTTACACATTCACTGTTAGGAATGATGATAAAATTGCTTCTTCTTTCTCACCACCATAATCCTCACAGTCAGTCCCGTATCCTGGACAAGGGAGACGCAATCGACCAAAAATTTGATACAAACATGGGTTGAATCATTGTGCATAGCATTTCAGAATCATAACTGCAGTATCCTATTTAATAATTCCTTTACGAGCCATGAACTCAACCAAAGATTATGCAGAACTGCAATATCCTTGCAAAGTCTGGGGTACGCAATTTAAAATAATAATCGCAAAAATGGAACCGTCATCTTCAAATTTGGCGAAAACATTGTTGTTGTTAGTGTTGAAATCGAGGGAATTCGGTCAAAGTACGGGCAACATAAATTGAGGACACCTCTCCTTTCCGGGGTTTTCGGTCGTTACATATAAGCTATAATAGACATAAGGTAAAGGCCAGCCAGGTCCATGCCTTATTATAAGCTATGGACTTCTTTTTATAATCGAATGTCAAGGATAAACTATGTGAACACCAGTTTTTATCGCATAAGACCCCGTTGATGTCCTCGAAAACCCATGTTTTGGATATATCTCAAGTGGAATTGAAAAAATTCTATCCCAAATTCTATCCCAAATTCTTTCGCAAAACGTATCGAACTTATCACAAATAAAGAAGAATATTTTCAAAGACAACAAAGAAATTTTTACTGTTCTCTTCATTATTATGCTGAGTATATAAAGAGTGATCCACATACGTTGAGAATTGATATGAACAGAACATTGAACAATTTTAAAGATTAAGACAACACTTAGTTCAAAGTTATTGTACTGATGTTAGCGTTAATTTCCATTGCAAACCTATTCAGATCAACAGTAGCCCTAGTAGTAACAGATAAGAGATTCCATATTTTTCGAGCATTCATACAATACAAAACATTCTTGACGATGTTAAATTTCTGACAGTTGAATAAGTCAACAAATTTGAGCCCAAAACTTGCAAGCATACATATGTCCTTATGCAATGATTACCTTTTCTCTTTACTTGTCTTAGCCATTGTCTTTGTTATAATAAAAGATGAGGAGATGCTCATTATTTTGACCTCCTGTTTCAATATACGTTTTCAAAGTTCATTCTTGCACCAATTAATTACATAACAAAGTGTGATTTCTCACACTTTCTCATATCTATATATGTAGATATCTATATATATACTTTTATACTCACATTCAGCTTCGGGCCTCAGAGACTTCAGAGAAATTAATCTAAATTAATCTTTAGTGAAGTAAAAGGTGAAAAGATAAATTTTATCTCATTCACTCTTTTATGACAATGAATAAAGGTATGGGGCGTGAAAGAGTTTAATGGCGGTGGCTATGTGTTCATAAATACAATTTACTAGCAATTCTTAAGAGTGATTTTCATTTCGACATTGATGAGATAAGAACAGGAGGCACTTAAGCTGGTAGTAAATAATTTTTACTAAAATTATTTTTATTTGGTTTTTTTAAGTGTGTTTTCTATCTGAAATTTCTTAAGGAATATAAATATATGTTCCTTTCTTTGGCTTTCGTGTTTCAAAAATATACATAAATTAATTATGTTTTACTTTTTTTCAGTTTTTAAATCCTGAACGCATCAACACTATTCGCTATCTTGATCGCAACGAAGCATCCTATCATTATGTATATACATTGGAAGGAAAAATAAAGGACAGAGATTTTATTAAAATAAATAAATATATATATATATATATAGAATAGTCGTAAGGATTTTTCAAAACATTGGAGCATACAGCGCAATCCTGAATTTGACCGATACAGGCAAATAAGCGACTTTTGTTTTATTTTTCAAATTTTTATCTAACAAAGTGAAATAGCAAAGAAAAATGCCAACAACATGATATGCAACCGGGAAACTTCATCCACCACAATAGCTACTGAAACTATAATGCCAATAGAGAAAGCAGCAACCCAAGTAGAAGCTACTACAACGATAGCAACGGTAACAAAAGTTACGCCTACAAACGGAAGATCATTATCATCCTCATCATTGCTGCCAGTAAGTTTGCAATCAACTTTGAATGACTCTGCAAACTTGGGAAACTCGTCAGTACATAAAGTCATCGTAGCGACAGGGGGTATTCTGTCAAATTCGACACGGACGTGCTTATTAACAAATCCAAGTCCCAAAATATTAAAGAATACCAACAACGGCGGCAGCAACAACGATGCTAGTGGCTGCATTAGCAGCGACTGTAGTTATGGTAAGACTCGGATCAAAAACATCATTGTCACAGACATCAGGCATCATCATCAAACCAACCACATGTTTTCAAATCATCCAAATTGCACCAATGTTTTACAGCAACAAGAACAAAAGCAACAACATCAAAGACATCAGCAATGTAGTCATTTACAAAAACATAAAGCAAAACAATTTATACAGCTACTCACATGCTTGGTGACTGTCATCAGAGTCATTTCACTACCCGAATTTAGTGCAGCACAGCCGCAGCAACAGCAACAACAGCATGCGCAACAGCAGCAGCAGCAGCAGCAGCATAGCCGGCAGCTGGTGTCAGTGAACCCAGAAACAGAAGCATTTCTATCAAACAACATTACAAATTTCCTGGCAACTACAACTAAAACAGCAACAAGAAGAACAATAACAATACCATTTAATGCTAATGCAAAAGCAATAGCAACAACAAACCAAGTTACTACATTCTTCTCAAACTCGACATACACCACCAACGCCACCACCAGCACCATCGCCACCACCAACACCAGTAAGAGCACCAAAAACAATCGCAATAACTCAACGTCTAGGCATAACATTAATTCCTACACATATGTTGATGGTGAACGTAATGCGGATGATGATAATGATAAGACCAAACTAGCGCAAGTGTTATCAACAACAACGACAACATCATCATCATCTCTGTCGTACGCATTAGTGGAGAATACCTCGGTTGCTTCTATTGTGAAATCAACCGACTTTGTGCTGTCAAATGAAACTTTTGATTTCACTCCATCCCTTATTAGGTATCAAGCTGATGGGAATATTTTTTTGCGTTTCCCACGTTCCCTTACCAGCGGGAAAAGCAGTGCGGCCACAGGTGGTGTTGATGACACCGGTCTAAAAATGTTCGGTGTCAGCGGGAGTTCAAGCATTACAAATATGTTCAATCCCCAAACTGCTACTGGTTTTAATGGCAATAGCATCATCGAATGTCCCAGTTTTGATGAAAGTTCAGCCTGTCCATGTTATAAATTTGAAGACGGTAAGTACACATATATAAATTAAAGCAACAAACCAAATACTAATGATATCTTATTGTCCAACGACCGTCACATAAATTGCTCCCTTGATTCGTGCGTGACATGAAAACTATACTAAGTAGACTCGATTCCTTTTCATATTCTGAATACAATGTAATCAAGATATAGGGATCTAAACATGTCCACATTTGAAGACATCTTAAATCTAGTTTTCTATAGATACGATAGCACGTGTAAACATTTTCTGGATGATGCATGACAGAAATCTTTTGCATCCTGTGAGAATGCCAATGAACACATTCTCCCCAATCTGAAGGTTTGAATGTTTCCTTCATATCGACAAGGTTACACGATGTTTGCGGACTTGGACTTTAATAATAATAGATGTGTTAATATTTTACTACAACTTTGTTAGAAGCTTTCGAAGACAAGTTAAAAAGAGAAAGGTTTCTTAAAAATCATAGCAAAAAAAGGTACCACAAAGCAAACCGTATCAAAGCAATCAATAGTTCGAGTTCGCTTACTTGATGCAAGCATAACATTAAAGACCGATGACGCTCATCCTGTTTTTACAATTCCGAAGCAATAATTTCAATGAAATTTTACTTTCACAACATTCCTAGCGGGAATTGCGTCTCGCAAAATCGACGATACCCGCTCTATGATGGGGTGCGAGACGTGTCAAATGTGTCAGTAAACACGTTGTCTAACGAAACTTAATTTTTAGCGTAATAGTGGTGATGGTAACATTTTTGTTTAGTCACTTTAGTGCCTTCGCATAATATGGAATTAAAGGGGTAATACACACACACTATAAGTCGTTCCATGTCGCGCACAAAGTCTTTTAAGCCATAGTAATAATAATAATAATAATAAGTTTATTCTGTAGTTTATTTATTTAAACGATCAACCACTTGACATAATATTGCATCAATGCAGCGCGATTCTCGGTTACGGTAACCAAATCGGTATCGTGTTATATCGTCCGATGATTTTCGATTCATCTCTCCTTTCATTGAGACCGTACCATCAGTTGCCGTTACAACCAATTATTTGTGGATCTATTGTGCAATACTTCAAAAGAGTTAACGCGGTACGTCTTGGCGAACTGCCCGAGGCATTGTACGAAAGACATTCGGTTACACCGTAATCATAATAATCAGTCACATCTTTTACTGCAACACTCACCTCCAGGAATGTCAATAACGGATAGTTTAAGATTATATGCAACCTCCTTGTTTTGATCAGTTATCGGGCGCAATCAAAATTAGAACTGATGTAGATATTGTTAGTATTGTTCGAATTCATAGAAGGTGTGACGCAAACCTCATAGCAGCGGACTCAAATGACATTCAAGTGTAAAAAGGCAAGCGTAATAACCGTTAATAGTTTGCCTTATATATGCGGAGTTTTCTTTTTTTTTGTTTTTTTGATCGTTTCTTTAATCGTATAACTTAACTAAAAAAAATTGCTTTATGAAAATAATTGAAATTTTCGTGAATTTAAAAAGCATAGCGTTTGCAAAGATTGTAGTAAGCACTCATGTCGTAAATCCCTTAAAATCGCATTATTCAAATTCATGGGTAGTTACCTTAATATCCCCTTATATTCTTTCCACTTATTTCTCTTTTAAATATATCATTTACAGGATTATTTTTGGAATGCCCTGGCACTACAGCAATATCATTACGTTCCACACTGGAGCGTATATCATCGCCAATACATTCGCTATCAATATACGACTTTGATCGTTCGGTCACGTCGCTTTCGCAGGATGTCTTTCAGCCGGGTGTTAATATAAGACATTTACAATTTTCACATTCGCATTTGGAAACTCTAAAGGATAATAGTCTCAAGAATGTACGTGCGTCTCTTGAATCGCTGAGTATAGTTAATGGTAAATTAACACAGGTACGTATATAATATCTATATACAGACATATATGCATATGAACTACAATACATACAAATGGGCAGCTATATGATAAAAAGGGGACATGCACACGTATATATATATATATATAGGCATATAGGCATAAGAAAGTCGTATGTGTGCATACGTAAAGCAATAGTCCGTCTATAGTAAAACAAGAAGAGAGAGAGAAAAAAAGCCTTGATTGCATATTGAAATCTATAAACGTGCTGTGTAAACATGCGGTTGTGTAAAAGAAAATAAATCTACGTAAACCGCGAACGTATGTGTGTTAATGAATGAATGTTATCATGCGGGCAGCGGCCGTTTGCGTTTCTTATTAAATATAAATTCGTATAACATGAATTCTACGGGCGTAACATAAAATGTCTACTTTTTAAAAACATTTTCCGTTTGTTTTCATATAAACATGCATTCGGCAGACAAGAGTTTGCATTAATCTTGGATTTTGTATACCTTAAAATTATATACGTAAATATATATGTTTCGGATTTTTTACGGCTTTAATATAAATTAAATTTTAGAACGATACAGCGTAAAAGCTAACGTAATAAATAAAATTCTGATAACGACTGAATAAACGAGAGTCGAGTCGGAAAATATATGAAATTTAAAAATTTTTAAATGTATGCATACATATACGTAGTATATTATGTATAAATGCCATCTGAATATGCGAATATTTTTGCCATAGAGTTACTAGCCTGGCTGATCCATTTCTGAATATTTCCTTGTTATAGATGGTTTTGTTGTGGTGGCTTTGAGGTCGTATCCGGTCGTATCCGATAATATCCGCCTGAGTGGCCGAATAGGGAAAAGATCTTAATTAACAACTTAATGGTACGGCGGAGTTTTCAATATAGTGGATAGCTTAGAGACTTGGGACATGGAATTTATTTCTCTGGCTAAGTTAATAATAATAATAATAATAATAATAAATCTGTGGCTTTCATTAATTTATAATTAGGATAGGATTAGGATGCACAGGATCATAGGATTTACAGGATACTGATAAGTATACCTAACAAAGCTAAAAAATTGCAATTAAATCAAACGCTTCCAAGCTCATCCGCATGTTCGGCCAACTAATTCACTTATTAACAATTATGTGTGAATTACACCATCAAGCTAGAATGGACTAATTACGTCTTAGAAGTAAAAAAAGGAGCAAAACTTTCAAAAACCCGCATTATAGCCGAACGTGCATAAATCATACCTCTCTAGAAGGCATAGGCACATAGGCATAGTTTTTTAACACTTTGTATGCTTCCACATAACTGAGACGAAATATATGTAATATATAGGGCATCGTGTGTACATGAATTCAATAAGAGCCCCCTAAGTGATGGATGTCCAAGATTTGGCCAACAGAAGAACTTCAGTTCGTATCTGCATACAGCTATCATGTTATCTTTTACTTTTCTGTCCGACAATTTACGTGTATGTCATTCAAAAAACAGAATCTGCATATATACACGCATATATTTTATTAGTAAGCATATACTACACCCTCATGAAAATCCTACACGTAAATTTGGTTTTTGTATACACTACGAATTAGAATATTTAAGTGTTGGTAACAAAATGAATTACAATTTGTGAAGTTTTTACATGTTTGTTCACATTATGCGTTTGTTTGTTTGTGTGTTTTTTTTTGCTCCTTCTTCTTCTCTTGTAACAACTTGTGTAATCATGTCTAAGCTAAGGACGCCGATGCCCCTCTCGCCTTCCTTTCATTTCACCGGTAGTAGAATTGCTATATTAAATTAAAATTTAAATATATTGCGATGCTAGTTTGTCTTTGCTCAAAAGCAGACTTTTTTAAAAGTTAGTTTTGCATTTTATATTCAACATCATTAGAGCGGTTTTTATCCCCTTTATAACATTTTGCAATAACTTTATTAATATATACATGCATGGTGGACAGTTCTCTTAACTGATCAAATTTACATATAAATATGCATTATAATTAAATCATTAAAAACGCCCATCAACAAGCATTTCGTGTAACTGCTCTTTACAAGGAATATCTTTAATAAAATATTAGCGGAATTGTTTTTCATTAATCGTGACAACAATATCAGATACATAAAAATCGATTCATATTTCATCAACAATGCGGATCAGCATGTAAATAACAGAATTCGTGACGGCCCGGTTCTGTCTACCTAATTGTCTGAGTACATGTTCGCTTTTTATACCGGGCTTAGTTCGCCAGTCCCAGAGGTGCATTTTACTTTACTCACGTGTATTTGAATACTTGCCCGATGCGTAAAGGATCGCAAACTTCCAAGCAACGTTATAACAACGAAATGTCAGCTTATTTATTAATTCACTTGTCGACGATGCAGGCTTTTCAGTATTAATATTTTTGACGGACTTCATAGCCTTATATCCATGCGACCTTTTTCGTTTATATTTTGTAGTTCTTTTATATTTCATTATCAGACAGACTTGTACATTTTAATTACTCTAGCTCTTTAACGTTTTTGTACCAAAGGTGTCTGCCGCTCTTTGTCTGTCAAGTCTGTCTGGTTCATTCTATTCCAGATATACTGTTAGCATCCGCGGCTCCTTATGTTTTAATCTAATTCCCGGATGTTAAACGATTTTGAATTTCGTATATTGCCAGCATGTGTTTCTCGTTTCAAATTTCGAAACGAAGAAGAAAGAAAACGAAATCGATACTTCTCCGATTGGGAGAATAAATAAAAGATGATGTAGGGACAACACTTTCACTATAGAGTTTTTATAATTTCCACTCCACTGATTAATGTATTTCCTAATTGAAATAAATATGTGCATATATTGAGTGTGTAAGTAATATACATATAAAAATAAAAAAAAAAAAAAAGAAATATCCGTCCATTAATAGTTCATTCGTGTGTTTATTTATCTGAGAGCCAGCTGTTATTTTTCGGATTTTGGCAGCCACAATTAAATATGAACACATATTTCCCTCGTTTTGCTGCTCTTTGACTTACATACGAATAATAGCAACAAAATTGAGATGAAAGTCTTACGCAATTGGGGCAAAAACGTTTATCAATTATCGGGTTGATCGCGTACGAAAGCTCACTTTCAGATACGTGATTACCCCCTTAAAGTTAATTAATTGAAAAACATCTGAACGCTGGGAATTGCGATAGCACTATACTTAGAGAAGGTCTATAAGTGTAGGTGTATCATGACGGCCGCAACGTAAGGACGAATTTTGCGTTGCCCAACCTATTCCGATTGTTAGTGTGTTGAACTCTTGAGCCCTACGACTTTAGCTGCTACTAAAAGTTGAGCACATAAGAATTCTTCCAATAATTTGAACATAGTGCCTACTGACGCATTCAGATCCCCGAGCAAAGCAAACTTACGTATACATACAATTTGCGGCCTATATTAGCATACAGTGCAGACGACGTGAAATATTTCATACAACTTCATCATTTTGGGATAAAAATGGTACATAAGAAAATGAGTAAGAAAGCTGGAGATTGAGTGGTAAAGTGTGGGTGAAATCGTATTAAAACTCAATAATTATTCGATCTAATTAAAGCGAGCGCAGGGAAGAATTTCAGAGTGTTTCGTTAGTTATTCATCAAGTTACAGCAAATGCTATTCGTATTAAATCAAATGTTGTACGAAATCCGTTGCGTCCATATTTAAATTTTCATTTTGAAAGATGGCCTGTTGATGGCCTTGAATTGTGAATGTAACACATTACCTAATAAGTTCATAAGGTGCCATGTAGACATCGCAATTATTGACGACATCATATACGTTGCTCTTGCCTTTTTAGAACAATTTTAGCTTATAAATTAATGATTGAATTGCCTTGAAATTTTGGCGCACTTCGTTTGAAGGTTAGCACTACTTAGAAATCATATGGATTTGTCAACCGTCACCTTACATCTGTATGTCGTCGTAATTTTTACGGCAACGGAAGTAGCAGTTGTTCGCAGGAGCATGTATAGTTTATTGCCATTTTTATATACGCGTTTGCAACGTATCATATATCCTTCCACTTGGCAGTGAATGCTGTTATAAGAAGCAATCAACAATGAAATCTGAATCGGAAACATTCAGGATAATCAGGATTTTCCAAAAATAGTTATAGTGCACGCCAACAGTTAAGAATAAATTGTACAAACGCTTTTAGAAAATGGTGACGAATTTATAAATTCATTCTGCTCTCCCCTTAATGCACTCAGAATATTATTCGCTTGCAATAAATAATACGTAATGTCTGTAACGATTTCAACATTAAACTAAAATATCATTATTACGAAACATAAATGCCGCAGGGTATTAATAGACCACATCTTGTACAAAGTAACATGTGACCGAAGACCAACTGAGAAGTTTGTGTGCGATTAGCGTAGTTTCTCATAAACGTAACTACTCAAAATCGATTGTCGTCAACAAAGCCTTAACTTGTCTATCAAAATTGCTTTTGATACTGTGTGAATAGTGACAATAACAATTTCGTATAACGTTCAATAATGACATTGATACGCATATGACGATTATGTGGACACTTTTTATCGACGAGCGGAAAGATTGTCGTTATGGCTTTTACAGTTACTTGAATAAAATGCAATGCGCTTAGCTATTAGTAATAGTCCGATAAATTGATATTAGATTTGATTTAGGAATCCCGCTACAGAAACCTGTACTATTATCGCCTTATTTTCCGATAACAGTTTATTAAGTAAATGGTACTTAGTTGAATAATAGGATAGGAGAATGATACGGTTTTAGCAAAAGTTTGAAAGCAAACATGGATTGCTTTTAATGGATGATGTAAAAGGTCTCCGCGCTTTTTGGGTCTTCTTTTGAGCTTCTTTTGTAGCCTCCTATTTTCAAATGATTCCTAGCTGTCATGTGGTCAATGTTTAGTGCTTCCGCAATATCCTGACAGCTTTCATGTCTATCTTGCTCTTGCCACCAGTTGCGAAATTTCATCGAATTTTTCAGCGATTGCCCGACCAGAGCGCGGTTCATCTTTGACATTGAAATTGCCCGAACGGAATCGAGGAAACCACTACTTGGTCCTTCATTCATTCACAACGTTTCGGTATGTTTTTGCACCGTTTTTACTTTTTCTGTAGTAAAGACGCATCACATAGCGTGATTCTTCAGATACTTCACACATTTTCAAATCAATATAACTTTTTACACGAGAAAACTATCTTCACAAAAAATGTAAGCCGAAATATCACGTCTCAAGTACATGTTCGTTTGAAACAAACAGATGAGTGTTGCCCGATATGTGGGCATCAACACCATCTGGTGGCAAAAAAACCGCGGAAACCCTTTTTATATCACCTATTATCGAGGTTGTGCCATCAACGAAAGACAAACTTTTAAAGTTAAAAACATGCAGTCACACATACTTGAGTGTAGATTGAAAAAATAGTTTTCGCAACACAATTAAAAACATTTTTTTATGCGGTGAATGGAGACCGCATAAACGCTACAAAAAAAAAAAGACCGCACAAAAACAGGCTTAAAAGTGTACATAAAAATTATAACATTGAAAAATTTTATACGAAGAGTTTATGCCGATAGAAGTACCGACCGAGACTGAAAGTCAATTTCAGAAGTCAACTCCATGACGCAATTATAATTACAGAGTTTATATAATTTCAATTAATTACGTTACTGATTTTGAGTAATCGAAAGCGTTGAGAAACACTGAAGGTATTCAGCTTCAAAAATTTTCCAATGAAAATAACTGTTACGTACTTGAAATGTTTGCTGCTGCTCACCGTTGAGTTCATGTAAACAATGCAAGCATGCACTTTATTAGTTTTGCCTGTAGAAGGCAATCTGCCAATAAAAAGAAAATACAAATTTTTTCGTAAACATGAAAATGAAATGAAATGAAATGGAAAACAAAGAATTTGAATAAGGAAGCCATGTAAGCCATATAAGCGAATCTTGAGCACTCTCCGCTATGAGTGGATGGTTGAAAATCGATTCCAATTGCTTTGGTCACAAGTGGGTTTCGCAAAGTCAATCGAAATCACTTGGAAAAAAGAAAAAAAAAAAGCTGTCCACTACGATGATAAAGATTTAAAAAAAGAAAAATAGCGATAGCCCGAATTGTGAAATTCCCACTTAGGCTGCAGTCGCATATATTCGCATTGAATCGGTTATCTTTGTCTTCCACAATTTGAAAATTTCGAATCTTCTCTTTTTTTCTTCACAGATTGCGTTTGCTTTCTTAATTAATCGGAACGGATTAATTAAAAGCCTATCCAGCAGGTTTTCGCTTTTTTCACATCTGCTAAGTGGCCAGGTAAAAGAATGACGAATCGAATGATAGGAGAGACGAATATTCCGAAAGATCATTATGACCGGACATGATTCTCGATTACTTTATCAATTTCGAATAGTATGAAAAAAATAGTACACCACCATCCTCTAATAGTAAACGTAAAGTAAAGAAATTGAAAAGTAAATTTAATAAAGCTATTAAACGTAACGATGGTAGCTGCACTGCAGTCCTCGTTTATATGCACATATATGTTCAAGGTAATAACCATAATGAACGTGGAAGAGCTCTCTATGCGTATATGAAATTTTTAAAGCTTTGAACTGCTTGCTGTAAAAGTAATAAATTGTAGTAAAAAATTTATCATAAAAGCTAATGTCCTCGAGTTGATTTAGATAAAGGACAAGGGGTGACGCGTTATTTTCAAACCCAACTAAATGAAAATGATGATGAGTCTGCTGCTTTCACAGACTAAAACTGTTTAAAGTAAACATATTTCAACGATCACGTTTGCTAGTTAAGGTGACATGTGTCAATTGCAGTTTAGTATGTGTCAAGCGTAACGAGCAAATTGTTAATACGTCTATTATGATGGAAGTTAATTTTAAGTTATCTCTAGCTGAGATGCAGCTAAATAGGAGGATATTGTGTACGTAAAGAAATGGGTGTACGTGCTACGCAAAGAAACATGAAGACTCCTCTAAATCAATATGCCCGCTCTAGTTGTCTTTGGAATATTTGTTGAAATATTAAATAATCGAGAGATTATCATATCCGTAGAACCTACTACCTAGAGACCTGTAAGCAATTCGATATTTATATTATGATTTTTATACTCGAGCAATTAACGTGAACAGATAGGTTATATCGATCCAATAAAATAATAAATGACAATGTATGTAAGTTTCATAAAGCAGGTAAGATCCGCAGAAAGGGATAATGAGCTTTAAATAGCTGTACTCCTGATTCATTGCACTTTGTGATAGGTTTGATGGCTGGAGAGCTGGAATCAAAAAAAAAAAAAAAAATGTAATACATAAGGGATTTTCAATACGTTGGCTGTGGCTCTTTTGATAGGTCCAGAATTGATATAATTATTTATCGAGAAATCCTCGATACAGAGATTGCAGCATACATATGCAGAATTTTTAGATTTTTTTATGTAGAAGAGAACCGATTAGTATTCCTGACCTCTACGATCACACTGCTCATATAAAGTTGTTGTTATTTGCTACCGCAGACTCTCCAAAATTAGCAGACACCTTTTCGGACTAAGGTGAACAAAATTAATTATATTAAATAAATGAAATTTTAAAGAAGGATTAAGCACAATGTAAGAATAAAAGAGGTATGTACCCAATGAGAGCATTCTTCTAAAAATTACTTGCATGAAGTGCGGGATTAACAAGCAACAGCCACAGTTGCATACGTGATATAACGAAAGATAAGTCCCGGAACTAGATAATAGATAATAGATAATATTTTTTTGCAAAGTTTGGCTTTATTTATTTTCATAGTCTTCTTCGAGAGTGATACAAGCAGTCCAACATCCTGTGCTCGCACTGTGTTTTATCGTACGGGGGCGATTATTATAAAAACAATGACAAGATTAGTAAAGGCGATGGTGTGGAGATCGTAAAAAAGGAGAAATTATAATACCTCTGTGCGTACAGTTTGCGATTAAAGCAGCACAGCATAAATATTAAGTGCCGCAAAGACAAATTTGATATACATATTTATTTACTACTACTACTAGAGGGCTTTTAAAATTTTTAATCTGGAAACTTAGGGTTTAACAGTGTCTCGTTCGATCTACCTACCTAATAACTTTAAATATCTAATATCTTCTCTGAGCCAGCAAATCAAGAACAGATGATTCACGGGCTTGAGCATAAATTATTTTTCATACCCTATAGCATTTGTGGTACAAGGTTATATTAAGTTGTATGCGATACTCAGAAGGACTTGAGATAAGTCCATCTTTTACTGTTCCGATCGAATCCGAATCGTATTTTCGGTCGGTCAATCTGTCTTGTTTTCCTGTGTTCAAGCAGCAGGACGAAATATTTTCTTGAAATTTGGTGCACTGTCGTGTTTCGACCGAAGATCGAACGCTGTTGAGAATCGTTTGGATCGGACCACTTTTTCTACCACTTCCCATATAACGCCCTATTTTGAAAAGTCATTATATAAATAATTTTTTATAATAAGCGAAGTGGTGACCCGTGGCCCACTATACTCTTTTTTTATGTTTTTGTTCATTATATTCGCCGTTTTTGTAATCATATCTCCTTATTATTTATTATTTATTGCAGCTGCCGTCGCGGGCCCTTAACTCTATGCAGAAACTTAATGGTCTAGATTTTGATTACAACGAAATATCATTAATTGAAGACTACAGCTTTTATGGCTTGCGATTGTCTAAATTGAATATGAAAGGTAATCGCTTGCAAGGCATACCGGAGTATGGCTTCGCTGGTTTAGAGGAATCGATGCAAGAAATTGATTTATCTGAGAATAGTTTACGTACTTTTCCCCTGCTGTCGCTGCGGAAACTCGATTATCTGCGTATTCTCAGATTGTCAAACAACAAAATTTCTACATTTTACGGGGATATAACACTGGCTACGAATAATGCTACAGCTGTGGCCGCCCTCCGTTTACCGTCGTTGACTTTTCTGGATTTGAGTTCAAATCAATTTACGGAAATTATCGATGATTGCTTTCGCGCTTTCCCTCAACTAAAAACATTATCTTTCTACGCTAACCATATTGAAGTCGTTCAAGCTGAAGCATTTAAATCGTTGCGCGAATTAATGTCGCTGGATATGTCACATAATCGTATCATAACACTGAGTGCGAAAATATTCGAGAAAAATAAACGCTTGCAAACCGTGGACCTAAGTCATAATCATATACATTCAATAAGCGGCGTTTTCTCGAATTTGCCACATTTGAGAGAAATATTCCTATCGGAAAATAATATTTTGGAATTACCGGCAGATGCTTTCACCAACTCGAGCAATGTTGAAGTAATTTATTTAGAGTCAAACGCTATAGCTCATGTCGATCCTAACGTTTTCACAACATTGGGTAATCTGGACCATTTATATTTAAGAGCAAATTTTATACCATTACTGCCTGTAACACTTTTGGATAAATGCCAAAAGCTGAGCTCCCTCTCATTGGATAATAATGAGATTCAAGATTTGGAAATAGGTATGTTTCGTAAGCTGGAATTTTTAAGAGAAGTGAGGCTACACAACAATCGTATACGTCGCATACGTAAAGGCGTTTTCGAACCATTGCCAGCCTTGCAAGAATTACACGTACAAAAGAATAATATCGAGGACATTGAGCCGGGCGCATTTGAAAGTTTAATCAATTTACAGCATATAAATTTACAGGACAATCAGCTGACAGTACTCGAAGATATATTTCCAAGCGCTCCAAACAACTCTTCATTGCTAACCATTCAACTGGAGACCAATTATCTAAATAAGATACACACGAAAACATTTCAAAATCAGAATAAAATACAAATCATGTGGCTGAGCGACAATCAGCTGATGCGTATAGAAAAGTCCATGTTTGCAAACCAACCAGATCTGGGCCGTTTATATTTAAACAAAAATTTAATTCGTGACATAGATCGCGAAACCTTCGGGTCCTTGAAGAATTTAAAATTTCTTGATTTAAGTTGTAATCGTCTGAAACAAATGCGCAGAGATTTTTTCTCCAGCTTGGAAAGCTTAGAGGAATTAATTTTAAAACGAAACTTTATAGAAGCTATCGAAGGATTTGCTTTTAATAAACTGAAGAATTTAAAAGTTTTGGATTTATCCGATAATCCCATAAGCCAAATAACGAACGATGTGTTCCTTCAAGAGCTTTCACTTATTCAATTAAATTTGCGTAACACTTCGCTAAAACGTATAGAAGTGGATACCTTTAAGTCGCTGCCTAATCTCAACGAGCTCGAATTAAGTGCGAATTTTCTAAGTCCCGGCGATATACAAAAGCTTGATGTGGCCAGCTTAAGGATACTGCATTTATCAAGCAATAATTTTTCGGGCACCGTAACTCCTAATATGTTCCATAAATTACGTTCTCTGCAACAGCTGACCTTGGCCAATTGCAGTTTAACTGCCTTACCAGAGGAATTGTTTTCCAAAAATACTAACCTTGTAAAATTGGATTTATGCGATAATTTATTAAGCTTAATGAATCGAAACCTATTCCATGGGCTAAATGTGTTCAAAGAGTTGAGAGTTTGTCGGAATAATCTGATGGAATTTCCACACATAGCGTTGTACAATCTGAGCACTTTGGAAATATTGGATCTATCGCGTAATCAATTCACTACAGTGGATTTTTATAAACTAAGTGGCACACTTAACTTGAGGCAATTAAATTTAAAGGATAACAAAATCACCTCACTAAGTGGCTTCAACGCAGTCAATTTAACTCAATTGGATAATGTGGATATCAGCGGCAATATGCTGCTTTCATTGCCGGCAAATTTTCTACGTCATTCCATCAACTTACAAAAAGTGGACTTATCCAGTAATCGATTCCTTCAAATACCTAGCTCGGCTCTGTCGGATGTCTCGATACCTCGCCTCTCTTGGTTGAACTTAACCGGAAATCCCATTAACAAAATTTACACAGTTAAAGAAGAACGTTATCCGTATCTGAAGGAACTGTATATATGCCAAACTAATCTTTCCATACTAACTTCGAAGGATTTCGAAGCCTTTCAAGCCTTACAACACTTACATCTCGTTAATAATCGTATAACGCGTATTTCACCAGGCGCGTTCAAAAGTTTAGTTAATCTTCTAACTTTAGATATGAGTGTTAATGAATTGGAGATTTTACCTAAGGAACGCTTACAAGGCCTGAAACTTTTGCGTCTATTAAATATATCCCACAATACTTTAAAGGATTTGGAAGAATTTAGTTCGGACTTAAGTCAATTGCAAATCTGTGATTTGTCCTTCAACCAATTGGATCGAATTTCTCGGAAAACATTTCGTAATTTGCATGGTTTGGTCGAATTATACTTGATGGGTAATCGTATGACTGTATTATCAACGGATGCTTTTCGTTATTTAAGAAAACTACATATGTTGGATCTGAGGAAAAATTACTTTGAGTTAATACCCATAGAAGCTTTGCAGCCTTTAGAAACCAATATAAAAACTTTAAGATTGGAAGGTAAGTATATAGAGTTCCATAGTCTATTAAAAATTGCGTTGATGAGAATAAACCCAGAGACAATAAAATCTTAGTGTTAGCTAGCAACTGATTTAAAGTGAAGTGGGTTCACCTACAACGTTACTGTCGAGGCCCCGAATAAAATAGAATAGGTACATTTTGGCTTTGATTTTTTTCCTTCGAGTGTTGATATGATTGTAAGAAATCAATAAATTGAAGCGAAAATCTCGGCTTTGATACATACTGCAGTTTATTTTATGCATTTCCTCTCGGGAATGATACATGCACGATGATAATAGTGAAGATGGATTTGTTACGGAGTTCCGTGAGTTCGTTAAATATGAGAATTTGGCAAAGAAAAATTACCAATCGAACTTAGCACTGTGTGCAAAGATGTTATGACCGCTCTTCTCTTTCGAAAGCAAGAATTGGTCTGTGATTCGCTGGTTGTGAAAGCGATCATGCAGGCATAGCTGATGCTTAATGCACTCAATGCCCGAAAGAGTTGGGTATGGCAGAAAACATTGAAAAATCGTGCAAATTATTCTCGAGAATCGAAAAGTGAAGTTGCAAGTGAAAGCAGTGAATTTGCTACTTTGTATGAGGTACAATATGCAGGCGAGAACGGGATCTTCCTTGGAGATCTCGCTTGGAGACTGTCGACAGCCGCGTCATTTGATGCATTGACACTCCATTAATGAATGTCCTGCTTTTCAATACCTTTCGCATTTCTAACTTCGACTTCACTGAACTCCTCTAAACACAGAATGCTCACACTCATCATAGAACAATAGAACGTAAAACAAATATCTTCACGAAGTTGACAAGGTGTAGAGATCAAGTTGAGTTCTCTAAAGAGTTAAAGGACAAAATTCGTCCAATTATCGTCCAATTTTAGA
The DNA here is from genome assembly GCA_001077435.1 of Glossina morsitans morsitans. Classification (NCBI taxonomy): domain Eukaryota; kingdom Metazoa; phylum Arthropoda; class Insecta; order Diptera; family Glossinidae; genus Glossina; species Glossina morsitans. The sequence continues at coordinate 19,989 of CCAG010006822.1, read as the reverse complement.
GCAAGTTTCCAGTCCCATCTTTGAAAATAATACTAAGATTTTGGCTCATATATTTTGTATGATAAATTCGTCCCTCCAATACAAAAATTTCTATAGTTCAAGCTTTTACTGTGGGTTTGCGAACTACACCTCCTAGTTGTAATTTCTCTTAATACAAAGTTTTTCTTCTTACTTCTGAACCTCATCCGAGACTAATCACGTAAACTGTTGAGGAGTAATGAAATGTTCTTCAAATATTTTGAAACGATTCTCGGTAATATTTTGCGTATTTACTTTACATTATCCACCTCTGACCTACATACTATTTACCCGCTAAATACATGCTACCTGGTGCCGGTCAACTCTATACAACTCATAATTTACTTAGCATTAAGATTAAAAATATCTATAACTTTGCTTTGCACTAAATATAGCAAAATAGCATAAAACTGAAAGACCAAAGAAGATTATTTTTCATCTTTCCTATACATATAAGCACATATTATTTTTTACACATGTGTTTTTTCCGGTTTCTCTTTTTTTTTTTACTGTAGAAAATCCACTGCATTGCAGTTGTGATGCTCAAAAGCTATGGGAATGGTTACGTGATCATCGCAAATGGTCATCATCACTGACAATGGGTTTAACGTCGACCGCCATGTCAACAACAATGTCATCAATGTCGTCATCATCATCGTCAGCGCTAATAACGACGGCAAACGATAACATTAATTATCTAAGGTGCGAACATCCGGCGGAATTGCGTGGCAAGATATTTGCCAAAATGGAACCACAGCAATTTTGTGATGCACCATTAATACCGAAAATTGCCATACAGGATATACAACCATATTCAGTGATTGTATCATGGCAAAGCCGTGAGCATTTAGGATTAAACGGCTATGAAATTATTTACCATGCCATAGGAGATAATGTTGCTACCGGTGCGGCGATAGCTGGTGGTGGCATAGGTGGTAGTGTCAGTAATAGTGGAAGTGGTGGTATAGGAGGAGGGGGAGTAGGAGGAGGAGGGGGAACAGGAGGAGGAGGAGCAACAGCAGCAGGAACATCAATAGCTATAGTAAATAATGGCGGACCGTCAGGTGATATGGATGAGGTAAGTGGATTTGTTGCATGAGTAAAATATTATGATGTTCATTTTGCAGTGATATGCAGTATGTTTCGTTCTGTTTATTTGATATCACATATAAGCAGAGTAAACAAGAGCCTGATGTATGCGTTATTATGGATGCGTTATATGGAGTGTGTGTGAGCGCGTATGCATATGTGTGTATGTGTGTACGATTTGTGCAGAATTACAGCAATAAAATTAACAATATGTAATTATACACCAGGGATATCAACAATCCACTCGCACAATGATACGTAGTATCTGAATGCATATATATAAGTATATATACCTCTATACACGTATATATATATATATATATACGGTTTGTGCTTCACACATATAAATACAGTAACACAGTAAAGCTATTCTTATTGCATTGCAAGAAAATCAGTGTTTGTGATGCGTTCTGTTCTGTTTATACTTTAACCGAACTGGTCCGAATTTAATTGAAGTTTTTGATGACAAGTTGATTGTTGGTTATTCTATGGTTCACATAGTTGCTGAAATTGCAAAAATACAAAAGCACAGACATCTATGCATACACGCGTACAATATATTGTTTGCCATTTCAGAATTTACTCTTTTCACATTTAATGCTTCTCATTTGCTTTGCGTGCTTACGCTCTATTAAAAGCGAAATCATCACATGCAGCTGTTGTCTTATACTTGCTTTGTGTGCACAAGCGAGCAATAATGTTTGTGTGTGCCTGTATATATATATATATGTGTGTGTATGTATGTATGTGTGTATGTGTGTATGTGCGTATGTGTATCAATCTTCGTGGGTGTACTCTCATAGTATTCATGTAAAGATTTTCGCTTCCTTATTTTAAATACACACACATATGTTTTGTGTAATGCTCGTTTATTTATTTGTTTGTATAGATACGCGGTAAACGTTTAAATGGCTCAGCGAATTCGGCCAAACTAACAAAACTCAGTCCAAATACACGCTATCATATATGTGTAATCGGCACCGGTAATTGGCTTTCAGAGCCTGTAGCGAATGCCTTGCAAAGGATACATTTTAACGATTCATTCCTCTCTATGGGACGCGATGACGTAATGTCGCAAGCAATTGTATTACCATCGTCAACCAACTACCAACCAAATACCTATGATAGGCAGGCGGCATCTTATCAGTCGCCTTACAGCCGGATGGCAAATGCATACGGCAGCACCGACGTATCCTTTAGCGAGCATACATTGTTGGCACAGCCCCAACAACAGCAGGCGTTAATCGAGAACACCGTTGACACCGACAACGCGTTACAGGAAGTTTTGAAAAATTCCCGCTTTTCCACTTGCACCGATGTTCAAACGCTTGATTCTACACCCAGCCTAATAACGGACGAGAACGGTCTTGCTAGTAATGGTTTTATACATTCTATACTCACTCGCCGTCTCGGTTTAATTGTTGGCTGCTGTTTGGGTATAATTGTATTTATCGTAATGATATCGGTGCTCAGTTATGTTAAATTAAAAAAGCAACGTATTGAGAATGCAAAACGTCAAGCGACGATGCCACCTGACTACATGTCCTATCGTCATTTTTCCATACCTAACGAAGAACTGTTACGCTCGGGCGCTGTAATGTCGAGTGTGCCGAGTGGTATAAGTGCTCATATCAGTGGCACTAGTCTCAGTACGAGTGGCACTACAACAGCAACGGCTACAACACCCTTGGGCATACTGAAGGTAACTGAAAGCATGGGTGGCGTTGGTGTTACAACAACTGGTGGTAGTAGCATAACAGTGATGATGGCCGGTGGCAATGGCACTACAAATTTAACCTCATCGACCGCAATTGCTACATCAAATGACGTTGTTAGTGTGGCAACAACGACTGCAAGCAACCACAATCATCATATGCATCATCATCATCACCATCATAATCACCATCAACAGCAACAGCAGCAACATCAACAGCAACAATTGCAGCAACATAGTCATCAAGGAAATGGTAATGTAGTCGGTTATATGGCTGCGGGCTTAGTGCTCGGTGCAAATCATTTGAACAACGTCGCCTGTTAGTAGTTCGCAATGCTATTGTTGCCCTTATTTTCATCTTCTTCGGCCTTCTTTGTAGGCATATAAACTTCTGTCGGCGGCTTATTTATTACATTTATATGAATTTTTATTTGTATGAATTTTTCCATTGCATACTCCAGTGTAAGTAAATATATACGCATTTTTCCTTCTTCTTCCATTTTTTCTTTTCTCTCTACGTACGTGACTCAAGATATAATCCGCAAAGAGCGAAAAAAAAAAAGAAAAACAATTTAATATTATATGTATCTTAACAGCTATTGTTTGTGGTGTTTATATGTGTGAATGTTATTATGATGATAATTATTATCGTTTTTACAAAAATATATACTGAAAAATAGATTTATTTATGTTTGCGCATATGTAAATACGAGTAAGAAACAATGTGTAAACAAAAAGTCGTTTTTTTTTTTTTCTTTTTGAATAGAGTGAATTTTTTTCTTTTTTTTTTTTTTTCTGTTACGCTGAGAGATTGAGTTAATTAAAAATTTTTAATCGAAAGTAAAGAGAAAGTTATATATATATTTTTTTTTTCTTTTATTCATTTCATGTTAAGTCATTTAATGATATACGTAGGGATTTGTTGTGCCGTATAGAGCTGACGGCCATAAAGCTTAACTTTTCAACTGCTTTAACTCAACTTGGCTTTCTGAGAAACAACCTGAGTGCAATTGTTGATAATTGATAAAAAGCAGCGAAATTGATTTAATTACTTATTAAATAACCAAAGAATTCTTTACTTAGTGAAAATATAAAAGAATACTTAGTCGTCTAAAGGGAAAGTATTGAGCGTTCAGTAGTCAAAATTAAGAATAAATTTCTGCTTAATGATAAATATTAAATAATTATTTTGAAAACAACGTAATAGTCTTCGGACCTATTCACTTCGACATTGTCCGATTTAGCTTATAGGGCCCTGCTTACCGACAAGTTCTTTGCCACTTTTCTTCCCAATTGATTTATATACTCGCATATATATATCTATAATCTATAGTCGAAGGCTGAAATTGAACTCTACGGTACTAGTTTTTCAATTTTTCTAAACCCATAGCACCGATCTTCCTGGACGTCAATATAGATCATAGCATAGTTATCGCACAGTTTCATTTCTTTCTCACACACAAAGATTCTGCCGCCCTTAAAACTGGAGCTTTCCTCAGACGCCACTCCCATACCAGCTACATGTCGACATTGTATATCTTACACCAACTTCGATATCGACATAGACTCGACATTATATTATTTGATATTATTAATTAAAAATTTTCTAGTAGATAAGAAGCAAAAAAAACAAAAAAAAAAAAAAAAAAAAAACAAATTCGTAATGCAAAGGGCTACCCGGCGGGGTGATAACTTCAAACCTTGCTGCTCATCTTTCATCAAAACATCATTGACTTTTACGATATCTGTTCCTTTAGTATAAGAAAATTTTTAATACCAAAATTTTGTAAAATAACGCGATTAATCCAGTTTTTTTTTTTTTTTTAGCACATTTAAGTTTTCCTAATCTATTCTATATGCGGATAAGCAGATTGAGTTTTGTGCTTTAGCGCAGTGAATTTTGTAGATCCGAATGCGGTTTTAGGAACTCTTACATCTCTTTCAATATACAATAGCGCACACACACACACATCTCAATCAAGTAATTTGAATACATTTTATCTATATAATAATTTGAATTGAAGTGAAGTGAAGTGAAGAACTTAGGTTGAATTCCGGTCGATTTGTTTGTTAGCCTTCATAAACCCTGAAGTCCTAGCTAGTTCAAGCTTGTGTGCAAAAGTTTCTATAATTTTTTGAAATTATGAACTATTTAGAGATTTTTCGAAGACACCCTGACTACTATTGATTGATCGTTCGATTTCTAACGAGGATTGATATCAAATTTTTGTTCATTTTAATAAGCTTTAATCTTTATTGAACTATATATATTTTTAAGTGGAACTTAATGAAATATACAATACAAGAAAAACTCTTGCCGTATTTTCGTAAACTTAGCTTGAAATATGAAAGTTTTATTCTTCTAGAGTATTCGGAAGAGCAATTCTTTCTTCATTTAAAATAAAATAAAAAATTATTATATAATTATTAAGAGAACTAAACAAAAACAAACAAAAGAAAAAGAACTCAATAAACAAAGAAAATAGTAAACTAAACATAAATAAATGCCACCACTAGGTTAGTGACTGTTTTTCTCTTTTATAAAAAAAAAAATTAAAAAAAAAAATATATAAAAATAGAAATAATAGAAAATAAAACAACATAGTTAACTATAAGAATGCAACCCTGTACATATGAAATGAAACGTCGTCTTTTTACTTCAATCAGAAATTTGTTATTGAAATATTTGACAGGAAGACGTAAGATAAACATTCAAAACGAAAAATTTTTTTTCTTTTATTCAAATTTAAAATTCTGTAAACGAGAAATATTTTCAAAAGCAATTACGACGTGACACGAATAAGTTCAGATATAAACGGAAAGAAAAATGTCTAGTAACGATATACCTCGCATTATGGTATTTTACCCGACATGGGATGAATTCAAAAATTTCCCAAAATATGTAGAGCTTATGGAGTCGCAAGGAGCGCATAAGGGTGGATTGGCAAAAGTGGTGCCACCGCCGGAATGGATAGCACGTAAGAGCGGTTACGATGATTTCGATGCCTTCAACGTTATAATATCGAGACCAATTTCCCAAATGACTACCGGTAGAAAAGGCGTCTATCAACAATTTGTCATAGAAAGGAAACCGTTGACAGTTAAACAATTTTCAGAATTGGCTAATAGCGCACGTTATCGGACCCCAGCACATTTCGATTATAAAGATTTAGAAAGGAAATATTGGAAAAATATAACTTACATACCTCCGATTTACGGAGCTGGCGTAAGTGGTAGTCTAACAGATACCGATCAGGACTATTTCAATATTAGTCGTTTGGGTACTATACTTGATTATGTTAAGGAGGATTATGGTATAGAGATCGGTGGTGTTAACACTGTTTACTTGTATTTCGGGATGTGGAAGACAACCTTCGCGTGGCATACCGAAGATATGGATTTATATTCTATAAACTATTTGCACTTTGGTGCACCAAAAACTTGGTATTCGGTGCCACCAGAACACGGTCGTAAGTTTGAAAAAGTAGCAAATCGTTATTTTAAGCTAACTTATCAAAATTGTAACGCTTTTCTGAGACATAAAACTACTCTAATCAGTCCAGAAATACTTAAAGAGCATGGTGTATCGGTGAATAAGATCACCCAGGAGCCGGGCGAAATTATGATAACGTTTCCCTTTGGTTATCACGCCGGCTTTAATCACGGTTTCAATTGCGCCGAAACGACAAATTTCGCAATGGAACGCTGGATTGAATATGGCAAGCATGCCAGCCAGTGCAAATGCAGCGACAACGTAGTCAAAATATCTATGGATATTTTTGTCAAGCGTTTTCAACCGGAGCGCTATACAGACTGGCTTGCTGGCACCGATTCTGGTCACCATCCCGAGTTTCCACCTAACGCAATGTCACCTTTTCCATTAGCCTTACCTTCGGATGTGGTGGATAAGAAAAGTACTGAAAAAGCTGATTCCCATATTCCAAAGCATATCGTAAAAGGAATAAAAAGGCAATATAACCCGACTAAAGCGAAATCGTTCAGAGAATCCAATCCTGATTTGGACTTTGACGCGATACAGCTGAATCCCAATGTACCAGAGGACGTTAAAGATGCAATCAATGAAAGCGTTTCAAGTGTAGATGCCGAGGCAGCCATACTAGGTGATATGGACGACCCTAGTGAATTAGGCAGTTTCAAAACTGAAAAGGAGCTTTTAGCTTACGTAGACGATGGTACCGATAAAGAGGGTCAGGACGATTTTGACAGACGACGAAAGAAACGTAAATCAGATCCTGAATATGATGACGACTGGCACGAGTAAAAGACGCAGTCGTAGAATCCAAACCAAATTGAAAGATAATTAAATATCGGCAGCATCGTCGACAGTTGCGTCTTCTCAACAACAACAACAACAACAACGCCAACAACAACAACAACAACGCCAACAACAACAACAACAACGCCAACAACAACAACAATAGCTATAGCTAACGCAAATGGCCACAATACACGCATTTTACTTTATTTAGTTTTTCTACCCAACAACATCGGAAGAGGTAGACAGACTTCTTTTTGGACTAACGAGGAAATCATACGCGTATATCTTAGTCATACCTTAATCAGAGTGATATCATAGGGCGATCTGCAGACGTTGCTCTACGACGGAATGCTCTCTTAATTGCGAAAAAGAGAACAGAACGCTGAACTATATCTGGAATTAATTCTGCAGATCGTGTTGCAATAGAAACGGATCAAAAACATTGTCAGAGCTTTCCCATCAACAAATTACGGCCTTGGCCCCTCCGAGAAGAGGTTTGAAAATTAATATACACAACGATTTATAATCTGCCACATATTCACAGTTATTTTAAGCAATTTTAACTCTTCAGGTAGAAACGTCTTTAACCGATATATCAGCTCTAGCATTTCCGTAATTATTAAAACGATTTTATAGGTGGTTGTGGTATGCAAGACGATAAATTTTTGCTCTTTTCGATTTTGTTTGTGAAAGGTTTACGATTTCTTAAAAATCTAATATTTTTCAAAGAGAAAGAAAAGATTCTATTTATCCAATTTTTTGCATAAAATCTAAAATTAATAAGAGCAAAGCGCGATTATCATCAAAACTCTCATAAATATTTTTTTTTTTTTTTTGTATTTATAAACTGAATGTCCTGTTATATGTACACGCATAACACATTAACAATAACAATGCAAATTTAAATAAATATACATAAAAAGATAAATTGCTAAGCAAATTAATTTAAAAAAAAAAAACATATATATATATGTATGTTATATATTAGTAAAGGGAAAGCTATCTTTCAGAGATCGGCTAGGAGGGAGGAACATACTTACAAAGAATGAATAAGTAACGAAGAAGCAATCGCCTTAGGGCGAATTTTGGATAGCCATCATCTAAAGTCATTGGAAGTTATTAAGCATGGGCGTGTCAAGGGACCAACGAGAATCATTTCTATTTTGCCATTTCAAACGATATCAAATATAGTAAAAATATATATATCATAGTAAAATTGTCGGGAATTTTCTAAGTGATTTCAGATTTGGATCTATTTTGAATGTACTTGTGAATCACTCAACCTTCGATAATTGATATGGGAGCGTAACTATTGCGTAACAAATTGTCTTTTCGATATAGTGAGTTTATCTTCAGTCCAGTGTATGAAATCAAGCTATCCTCTCTCTCGACTATAAAAGTTTCGGGAGATAGACTCGAAATCTCTCAAGTCTAATAACGGACGACGGAAGCAAACAATACTTAAAAAGTATTCTTCGGTGGTGAGCATATGAAAAAGACGTCGAAATTTTCATACTCATGAAAATCAATACTCGTCAAAGCCCAAATTTCATATCCGTACATATTTCCTTTTGATGACTTAAGAGTTTTGTTCCAATCACCAATTGCCGAAAAGTCACATTTTATTGCAATAAATTTCATTGCTTTTTAGAAATATCCTGGCAGCCAGAATAGCGGCGAACAATAAAGATTTCAAGAGGGTGTCACAAGCGGAATATTAACACCCTGATGATGGTTATAGAAAACTGAACATAAACGTAAAACTCAGCGAGTTTCATTTGCAAAACGAATATTAAAAAATTTAATAATATTTAATATTGAATAAGGAAAATGAAAATGAAAATGAAAATTAGAATTAATGCGAATCTATGATAGTTTGTCGAATTAATATTAAAGCATTTATTACCTTGTAAGTATATTTTATCAATTCGTCTGAGGGCGAATTTGCCATACACACCACGGAAGGTCTATCTGCATCTTGTGCGCATATCCTGTGATTGAAATTATTGCTTCTCATCGCCAAATCATATTCGCTTCCACTTATCAGAGTTTCAAGATAGCGGAATTCCTTTACAAATATTGAAAGGCAATGATTTTGTTAATGGGCTTGGCTTATTACGTAATAGGCGCTAACACTTGATCTAACTCCTAGCTGAAGATTCATTCAATTTAAACGGGAACGCTCTTCAATTTCTATATCTTGTGGCTTTCAAATCGAATCGATTTCGATTAACTTATTACAAATCCATCCTTACACATAAATACGATTTTCTTCTTCTTTTTTTTCTTTATTCTTTAATGGCTAAGCAGACGATCTAGACTGAGTATTAAAATTTGCAATTAGGTGAGAAATATATTTAGAAAAAGCAGATTGGGATAGGTAGAGAATTATTTTGGTAAAGAAGAGGAGTTGCTTTTGTGTTAAGGTCTTTTATCCGCGAAGCTTGACACGCTAGAAAATACGAAAACAGTATAACCAGCTAAGCGATTCGGTTTTATTGCTATCCCAAATGGCAATTTCAGAAATCACTTCACTATATTACATATCATAAAATCACAATTCTCTTTAACCAGTTAACGTCAGAGTATGTGTAATATGGAACTGGCTTGTAACGAAACGACTTGACAAAATGACAAAAATATTTTCTAAAATACGTTATTGCGGCGAATACACATTCGTAATGATAAAATTTTATGCAGAAATCCGACAAGGATGGATGGACGGATCATTCGCAGTTACCTGATTACCAGGTACGAAATTGAATTCCACTCTTCACTCGCCACTCTCTTGTTTTTTTAACAAAATTAGGTAAGTATTAGCCGGTGTTGAAAATAATGAAACTATTACTTTGATCCCTTAATCGCCTGTAACAGTTCACAATAAATAACTACATGTATTTTTCAAAAGTATTTATCTTCTTTGCGTAGAGTCACACGAATTCTCTTGATCAAGTTGCCAAACATTCCGATTAGTCCCTAGAGTTTGAACATTCGCCAACATGAAGCGATATAGTCCACATAAGTTAACAAATCCGAATAGCTCTGTGTATCAGTCAATGTTATTCGTTTGAAATACGATATGATATTAATAGGAATAGCTTGTGAATAGCATTTTATGTGATAGCGAGCAGTCTGTGTTCAAGTGTTTTGTCATTGCAATTATAAATTACATGACAGATTTAAATTTTAAATAACGTTTTTCTCTTTAGCTTCATTTAAACCAAAAGTCATAACTCAATCAATATCGATAGCAATAAAATAGTCCTGGTGGCGCTTGTTCACTTCATATACATAAGCCAACGGTCGAGTGCAATAATAATCTGGCTGCGGTCAATATCGAAACTGACACGTGATGCCACATTTTCTGTTTGCCTTCTTTTTTTTTTTGGTGATTGAATTTATTTTTGACTTATTTCATAACAATAACAATGAAAAAAGAAAAAACGCATGTATATATATTTACACATATACATATATAAAGATTTACATAAAATTTGATTATCCAAAAACCATAAAAGCGAAACAACAAGAGCTCAACTATGGATTTTAAAATTCATTTCAAGCGCAATCTAAAATAAAAGCCTTCAGTAGTCGTAGTGAAGAAAGTATAAACGAGTTACAAATAAAAGAGAGACACATGGTATTCATAACAATAAGTTGTCAAATTTCTTGCTTCTATCGTAAAATATCAGACGTAAAAAGGATACACTCTTCCTCTTGCTCTTTTTTAGTGGGTAATGAAATTTATTATAGGTAGTAAGTGTAGTTCAATTTATCAATTTCGTGGTGAGGCGATGCCCGCGCCGTCAGGATGCTTAGGGAAGCGTTGAATATTTTCGTGACGTGCATTTCTGTGGTTGGTTTAAATAAATGTCCGCCCAGTTTTATTTGCTAAGGAATGTTCTTTCGGTTGAAGCAAGTCTTCCCTCCGTCTTTCTGCTCTTGTTTCAATTTAGGAAATTGTGTGCAATGCTTCATGATTACTATTCAAATGAGTCATTTGCTTGAATGAGCCAACAGCTTATAACCTGATCTTATGAATGTATAACATGATCTCCTTTGATTCCCTTTCTCGTATAGCTAGCTTCTCGATCGATTCGGTGACTTTTTGGGAAACACTTTGGCCATCAATTCCCCGATTAACTTTTTATCATACACAACTCGGTTTGCTTTGCCTGCAATTACCATCGGTCAGAATCTTTTCATGGCAGTAAACTTTGAGCGACAAATAGCAGCATGCAAGTCAATCCATTAAATCGCTTTAGCTTAATTGTAGCAGAACTGGAATGTAAAATTGTTTTACTAACAGCTCCGAATGTCTAATGTAGATTTTCAAAGGTGGAGATGTTGCCCGAGCTTGTCAACTACAATATATTAAAAGTTTCATTAGGGCGACTAAAGTGACTTTCGCGGTAAAGGCCAAGATTTACCTAATTTTTTGTTTATGGCATTTGCTGCGTCTAAAGCGAATTTGCGACTAAGTTTATAGTTCTAACAAAAAGGTATAAAATATAAATAATTGCGCTATCCGCAGCTCATGGGTCCCGCAGTGTTCCTTATGCAGAATGTAGGGTCGAATGCGACACAATAACCACGAAAATTATTACCGCGACACAATAATTGTGAAAGCCATCTGTTAGAATTTCGCTAAAGTATTGCGCACGAATTCTGGCCGAAGTGAAACGCTTTTCAATGCTTTGTAATTTGTTGAATTCTGTCCGCTTATAGATAGTTCTGTGCTTGTCACGCTATAATCGGACTTAATTGCCTGCCGGAGGTGGATGAAAAAAAAGGTAATTTGTAAAGGTTTTATATATGAATCTGATTGACAATTAAATAATTACTTTTTTTAATTAATTTAAAAAAAAAAGCATTAAGAAAATCAAAATCAACATAAGAACTTTATATATAAATACAAAAACCAAAAAAAAAAGGCAAAAAAAAAAAAAACAGACTACAACGTTTTAACTGTAACTGTAAGCTACTAAAATTAAGTTAAATATTTAATCTACTTGAAAAAGAAAAAAAACCAACAACAACAACAACAAAAGCGTATAATCAAACAATATGAAAATCATGACATTTCTGAGAATACTTGAAAGGGAAATGCTATAAATTTTTTCAATTGATAAAGTCATAAATACTGACGTGTATTTCCTATATATACATAACATTTTTTTTTTTTTTTTCAGTAAATTTATAATTTGCATATTTTTTATTTATGTTTTATAAATAAAAAAAAACATATAAAAAAAAACTTGTAAAAAAAAAAAACAGTATTTTCAATACTAATGCAAAACCATGAGAAAATAAATGAAAATGAATTTATATACAAACGATAGCAAAAACAAGAAAATTGCAAAAGATTGTAAACACAAATATATGTAGTCTAGTAAATAAATAAATAAGAAACAAAAAAAATATATATATAAATAAAAAAGCTATTATTATTAAAAAAAAAAGAAACACTATGAAAAAAGGCAAAATTAAGTAAATTTTAAATACACAAAATGCATAAAAAACAATATTAAAAAAAAAAAAAAAAAAAAAAAAATGAAAAAAAATGAAAATGAAACGAAATGAAACGAAACTACAAAAAAACCATCATTGACTCGACAACAATGTTGATAATGTTTAATAAACTCTGAACATAGAGACCGAAAGAGAGAAAGAGAAAGAACGAGAGAGAGAGAGATACGACAAACGACAAAATGATTATGATATTTATAAACAAACAAAAAATTAATAAAAAAAAAGAACAAAAATTAATAAAGTGAAATAAAGAAATAAAGAAAAAACATAAAACAAATAAACATAATATATATATATATATATATATGTATATATATATATATAAAAAGAACTATAAGAAAAAGATATGCGTCAAATTGTTTTTACTTCATGAAGAGAACCTAAATGCATTTCTTCTTCTCATTTTCCCGGCAGAATCGGAAAATTTACTCAAGCAAATATCTGCTGCGGACGGAGAGGCCAATGGATAGACATACATACATATGATGCGGCAATAAGTACCGGCAATTATCGAAAAGAGACCGTATTATCTAAACAATTGAAAATACATTTAATATATGTATTAAGGGTCATAGGGACCTTTTCTCAAGTAAAAAGAATTTGGTGCAATCTTTTAATTGAAGCTACCTTGCGTAAGTACTCAAAGTGACTCGGGGAAAAAAGACTTCTTTGTGCTTCGTCTCGCTTTCAATTTCTTCCCTTCGAATTTTTCTTTTCTGAATCGAAACTTTGATTTGAGTTAAACGAGCTGTTGACGGCATCGCCAGCACAAATTTGGCCCTTACGAGAGTTGTCATTGTGTTGCAAGCTTAAAAAGGTTTTTCCCCAAAAATCGAAATTTGCTTTACCTACATGTTTACCACCGCCACCAAAATTGCAGTCCAGCCCTAAGATGCTTAAAGCTGCCTCTTAAAGGCAAGACGCTTGGTCAAGCGTTTCTTCCTCTTATCGAAAACGAAATGTGGTCAATTGAACCTTTTTTTATACTGAAATACAAAATAATTATGTACTTTAAATATTACAAGGTTTTATAAACAAACAACAACAAAAGAAGGTTGAACTTACCCGATCAAAATGATGTATCTGCCGCCTTTTCGGAAATAATGCTGAGCTGAATGTTTCATTTTTGATCTATTTTGCAGTAGCTTTTGAATCTAGCAAATCTTTTTAGATGACTGGAATGTTTCTCAAGCGTGCAAGCAGGGCATGTCCGTGACAGACCCCGTGAAGCGTACATATGTGAACATTTTCCGATGTAATGAAACACATTTTTTTACCCACGTCAACTAATTAGAAAAAAATGTTAGCTGATTTTCCATTAAATTTTTCCTTTATCCGCTTAATTTCTTAATTTGTGTTTTATTTAATTTTCCTATTCTTTTTGTTTATTTGTTCGATGGGGATGGGACCAAGCCAATAGATAAGTTTTCCTATTCAAGTTTACTTTTTTTCTTATTCAGTTTTTTCCTAGTTTTATTTTTTCGACGAAAAAACGTAGGTTTCGTTGAGCAGAGTTGCCATTCGACTTCTTAGATGTCCAGCGAGTCAACAATAGATAATTGGCTGCATTAAACGAGTTTTGTTGTTGAAAATGCGGAAAAGTCAAACTAAAAATTACGATAAGAAAACAAAAATTTGCTACAACTTGAATTGGAGGCGTAGTCACTGATCAACTTGTTAAAATATCTTCTTTGCACACGCATACACCTACACACAGATGGATAGATGGACGGATGGACATGGATAAAGTGGTTAAGAATTCGATAATCATCACAAGTGTACATACTCGACAAAATCTCTTGAGCTCCTTCTTGAGTGGTATAAATTTTCTACTCCCACCTCCAGTGCTGGCTATAAAACATAACATATCGATAACACAAGTAAGAAAGTTACGTTCAGCTGGGGCGAATCTCGCCTACCCAACACCATCTTCACCAAAAATCTTTCGGGCCCCTTCATTTTATTTATTGTCGTAAAAAGTGAATTGGAATAAAATTTATCTTTCACCTTTTACTTCACTAAAAGGTATTGTCAAAAACAATTAATCTACCAACGTCACGAAGTCCATCATAAATAATTTTGAATTAACACATTTAGCTTTTCGCATTGTAGCCTCCAAGCCCGCTTATATGACACTCATATGCAGGGTCGTGACGTCCGCCGCAATTAATTTAGAATCAACATAGTTAGCTGATGGTGATAACTGTAATGTAAAGCTTTACTTTTTAAAGTGTTTCGGCGGCTAATGTGTTCTTGTTGCAATGGAAATTGTTACCTTCAAATTGACTTTTGAGATCCGAAGCCCGAACTACAATCATTCAATGTCAATATTTTGATTGTCGATGTTGTCCTAACTTGACGATAATATTGATAGCCGATCAAGTGCATCTTCAATCCTTGTGAGGTTCTTCTTCTGTGCCCGTGTTTTTCTCAAAATATTATTTCTTCAACACAGAACTCGGGGCAACTGATTTAGTGAACATTTCAATCCTTAGCAAAAATTTAAAAATGAATAGCTAACCTAAGCTGTTTAATAAAAAATGATCTTGGCTCGATCGGTATAATAAAAGACGCTACTATTTCAAATCTTTCTGGATGTGACGTACATCAGCACAAATTTAATAGTATTACAGCTAGTGTAGGGCGTAATGAACAGAAAAATTTCAAAATTATCGAACCTCTTTCAGATACTTTGGAAGATCTTTTGAAAAAATGTTTTACAAATGAGGAGAGAAATCATCATAACTTTTAAGAAATCGTAGTTTAAAGATATGATGAGCGCTACACACAAGAGGATTAGAAGAAATCCATGTTATGTGTTTGTGGTCCTTTCGCCTTACGATAATCTCCGTCTCTATAGAAATTTATATTCGGGCATTTAAACAATAGTTGCGAGCATTTGTCGCCGTTAAAAGTTCATTCTTTTTTTTTGTATGTGAGAGATTGATGTTTTAGCAAAGTCATCTGGGGCCCGGTTCGAATATTTCTATATATTACAATAGTCAGTTTGCTCCCAGAACACTTACCGGTACAATGTATAGTAAAACGTTTATGGTGGAATATCACTCTCTTGGTTATCGCTAGCGCTGAAAGAGCACTTTGAGTCGAAATGGAACGGAAGATCGAGTACCGATTACTTAGCTAAGTTGTGTTTTTTTTTTTCGAATATCATGGTTTTATTTTTCTCTAGCGTTAGTGTCGAAATAGGTGACAAGCTAATGAAAAATTTTGCTTATCAAATCTTCGAAAAATAATTCGTGTGGTCGAAGAAAGCGTTTGAAATAAAGTCGAATACCCAAACGTTTATTGCTTAGCTAGCATCCTACGAACTTATTGAATGATATCTTATATAAAAAAATAAAAAAAAACTATCGATACAGCCGGCAAAGGGTAACGACCATTCGTTCCCCTGATTCTTGCTATGTTTCTAAATTAGGAACATAATCGCGGATATATTTACATTAATCAAATCAATGAGATACGATTGACCCAAATGGCGTGTACGAGCCCACAATTGATTAGAAGGCAAAATATCGAATTGTTTAACGGAATTTTCTCTTGTCGATGACTTTAAACCCGAACATAAAGTTTGCTGTGCAACGTGCTTCCATATTAAGAGCTGTGTGAGGGAATCAAATGAAAAAAATACATAAATAAATAAAATCAAAATAACATAAAATATAGAAGATAAGTGACACCAATGCCGCAAATGCCTGTAAGGAGAAATTAATACTTTAAAACGAGTAAATGCGTGTAAGTGCGTATATGCACGTTATACACGTTATTACAAACTATTCCTGCAAAAGTTGCTTTCGATATGTATTTTGCATTTGAAAAACTCGCTAATATACCTTTTTGCGAAAGACAAAATAATCTTACAAATACACACACACACACACACACACACACGCGCACATACAACTCGAGCAAAATTTGAAAAAAGTATATTTTTAAAAGTACCTTAAAAGCGATGCACTGATGCATTTTAATGAACTTTTCCGTACGCACTTAATTTAGTAACTACAGTGTTACTGAAATGAAAGAAGGAGGAGGAAAAAAAAACACAATGATTATAGTAAGGCTAGGAACGCCATACATGTACATGCGCATGTGTTTGTTTATTTTATGTCGAGCAAATATTCCGAAGTTGACAACGCATAGATGAATGTGTGGCAAGTTTTCAAAACTTATACTTTGCTTATATGTGTGCATTCAGTATGCACATAGGCACACACAGTTAGTTATATGCGCTCTATGTGCGTATGCTTATGTTGTTTGCCTAGATCTGTGTTGTCTTAAGGAAGTCTTTTCCTTTCTTGTATAATTAAACGTCTGTTTACAGTTCGTATATGGAGCACTCGCTTGTAAGTATGTATGTGTGAATGTACTCTCATATCCTTTGCGGATATAAAAAGTTTAACCTTTCAAACAGTGTATATGTGACTGCTTGCGTGTGCGCGCGTGTGTGCACGCGTGTGCGAGTGAGAAAGATAGATTCCCCACATCGCATATATGCAAGTATTGAAGTTGAATGGATTCAAAAGTTGCCTAATTCTAATTAAGTTGTGGTTTAATTGGTAAAACAGTTCCAATTGTATTTTTCTTAAATTTTTCTTCTTATACTTTTTTGTGCTTAACTTAATATAATTTTCTTCTTTATTTTTTTATTTTTTTTTTTTTTTTTTGCTTATAATTAAAAATTGTTTACCATTTGTCTTTTGTATGCTATGGGTCGACAAGTAACTATAATTACTGCTGCAGTTAGATGGTAATTCTTTCATTTTAGAAATGTTTTTACGTTTTCATCTTTTTATTTAAATTTTAAGAGTTTTTTCCGGTATGCTTTTACATGCACTAACTAACACAATAAGAAACTTAACTTTAGTTTTGTTTGTAGACATAAAACAAAAACGTAAGGGAAATAAAAAAAACCCGAATAGTTCACAACGAATCTTGAAGAGTCTTTACCAATCCTTATTTAGTATCAACTTATTATTGCGGATATCTGCTTAATGCAAATGCATAGAATTGATTGAGAACCTCGTTAACTAAAGTTTTCTCGATTTCGCTTACATGTAACGCAATAGAAACCTTCTGCAAGAATAACTAAATCATTTTTCTTATTCTTCTGTCGATACGAGAACATAATATGCAAAGAAAGAATCATAAACTCGTAAGGAAAAGAAAGCCTTTTTTTCTGGCCAGGCATCCACCTAGATTTCAAGCATCCTGAAAGGTCAAGGTGGAGATTATACTTGATTTCGGTAATCATCAAATGATGCTGATGTGGAGTCGAAAAATTCGTTTGGTCAATATATGATGTTGTATATGATGTCCCTGATGTCCGACGGTTGCTTTACATCAAAGGTGCAGTATCTTCATGTTGAAAATGAAATTAACTTCTTTTAGGTTCCCCGGATTTCCCGGCACATTTTCTAAAAGTGATTGTTCTCCGCATGTTTGACAGAAGACCTAAGTGTAGAAGCTATCGCGAGCGGTCTCGTTCAATGCTTCCTCAATCGTTCCAAACGGAACGTAAAATTTGGTTTGCCATCATTTTCTTGCAGGAGAAAAATTCACGGCAGTATAATTAAAGTATATTATGCTAAATGTATGCAATGTATGTAAAGTATTCATAATATATATACATATATGTATATGTATAATACTGAGACATAAGGAAATTAAATATATATAACACATGTATATAATATTCTCTGACGTTGGGTAGTTGGGAAAGATATGAACTGCTTTACGTATTCCAATTTCCTCAGCTACTATTCGTTCGTTCTACAAGCCCTTCCTCGTTTGTGGCATTAATTAAAGTAATAACGTTAACTTAGCTTAATACGAGCAAAGTTTGGAGAATCAATGTAAAGAAATTGTTTTTTTATTTTAAAGTTTCCATATACATGAAATTTGACATGACTTAGTTGTCATCGCGCGTTTTATCCGCTCCCTCGCTCGAAGCGAAGCATCGACATTTCAAGCACTTTTTAGTCTCAGCCGTTACTTACCTTCGCGCAACGGTTACTAGATACTAGTGAAATATGGAGACAATAACTGCTCTCAGTTTACGACCTAAATTAATCTCTCTACAAAATAACCTAGAAATTGGAACTACAGTGACAACAAAATCAGTATTTTGGACATATTTTTCCGTGACTACGACACGTCTTAACTTTTTCGTCCACCTTAATAGTTTTTTTTTCTTTCCTCTTTTTAATTTCATGCTTTTGAATATAATGCACCATACAAAGGATATGTAGAAAAACTTATATTATTTAAGCTGTTTAAGGGTTGAGTACTCTTAATTAGAATTGCAATACATAAAAATATAAGTAAATACGTAAATAAGAAGTGTAGATTCATTTATAATACGATATAATAAACTCGAACGTATATTTATGTTGCGTCTTTGAATTTGACTTCACTATCACATACTAATTAGAACATTTTCAACATTAATAACCAAAGTTGCGTTATGTGAATTTTTAGTTTCACTTTAGCTTCGCACTCCCGCTTTAATGTTGCAAATCGAAAAGAGGAAATTTGAAAGCGTTGCGAAAACATAAATAGTTCGTTAATAAGCCAAAAGTGTTTGTGGCCGATGTCCTGTACAAACGACCTAAAATCCTAACATCTGAACAAAAAAAGGAAAGATCGAATGTTAGGTTAAGTTTTAATTAAAGTAATACGCACTCGAATGTATTTCGATCAGCGACATCTATTGCTTGAAATGTATTAATGTGCGCAACGGTTAAATTATGTGACCTTCACCCGTCTCTACATGAAATAACAATTTTCCATTTAGTATTATTAAGCTATTCAGTGTACACAGACGCATTTTCGACGTTCATTACTTTTGTCGATTTGAAGACTGCTGTCGCCGAAGATCCTCGAACACTTTTAGAAAGATATTGCGATGCTGCTGCATCATATTGTAATTGTCGGTTTAAAACTGGTGCTTGCGATATTAATGATAAAGCATGGCTTGGAGACCAAAAAAGTTCGAAGACAATGATTTGCAAGACTTTGGACTTTGGAGATTTGCACGAAAACCCAGAGAGAACTCTCAAAGAACTTTCGAGAGCTTTCCAGACGTTTGTATACGATGCGAAAGAAACATAAAGAGGGAAATGACTACCGTACAAATTGACTGAAAATATCATTTCGAATCGTTTCATATTCGAGATTTCATTGCTTGCCAGTTAAAAAAATGAAGATCAGCAAGCTGACATAACTTAGCCCGATCAATTTTGGTAAGGCTACTCATAAGGTAAATTATGACTTGCATAACTCTTTAAACTATCTTTATATGGCTTTCAAAATGTCTTAGTTGAGCGATCTTCGTCTT
>CCAG010006820.1:0-48169 GCA_001077435.1 Glossina morsitans morsitans | reverse complement strand
ATTAATAAGAGCAAGTGATTGCTTTAAAGAGGTTTATTAACACTAACCCCTAATTAAATTTTTACACTAAATTAATTTTTTACACTACATTAATTTTTAAGCGTTCAGATATACCATTAGTGGGATTCTACACTTCGGGTGCTGTCGCAATCCCCAATCGAAAGACCCATCTCTACGTATATCTTTTCAGAGCATCCCCATTTCATGGCTTCTTTACTGCGAATTTCCAAATCGAACATAAACTCATCTTTAGGCCATAATGAAGGCCATTTGAATTTCTCTTCATTCTCTTCCAGACAAGAGCGAAACAGTGACCATATTTGCTTGGAACCATGAACCGTAAAATCGAAATGAGTTTTTGGGCAACGCTTATTGTCACTGGTGTCGTAACCAAATATGCAGATCTCATTATCACAATCACTAACGCGTCTGAACGCTTCGTTAGCGATTTCAGCTAACATTAATTCTGTCATTATAGTTAAAATTTTGCTATGATCTTCAGATTTCGATTGGAGTCGTGATTTCGAAGTCCATAAAACACCCAACCAGGGTCCTTTCAATTCTACAACACATCCCCACTTTGAAATCCCAAGACAAGAAGATGTTATGTGGAATGAACGGAACGCCTTCAATAATCGCAGGAACGTCAAAACATATAATAGATTGAATTCCTGGGTGCTGCCGAGCCGATTCTCAATGCCTTTGTAAAAATTAATTAAAAATTGTTGGATATTTTGCGTCGCAGGACAAAACGGATCCTTGTAAGAGTTACGCAACATGGGCAACATACAATCACAAAACAAACTTTCGAATCCATATTTCACATAAACTTCTGTAGCCAGCTTTATACTTCTTAAGGCAGCACTTTTGTAACTGCGCTGATTTGCCTCGGAGCTTTTCTTTAGAGCTTTTTGGAATTCGTGCGTAATGAACAAGTCAGTTATGTAACACAGACGTTTCGATGTGGCACGTATCCGATTGTGATGCCAAATGTTCACATACCCGATTATCTTTTCTAATATTTCGGATGGTAAGTCGCAGAGATTCTTCGCCACCCCCGCTGGCTTGAGTGTGCGCAGCTGTAAGCGTGGCACCTTCGCGCAAGGCTCGCTCTCACTTTCTTCATTTCCATCACCACCATCATCGTCATCATCATAACTGTTACCATGCCCAGAATAACTCATTTTCAATTCACTAATTTTAACAAAAGATTTTAAAAATTTTAAAAATTCTTATTTTTCCTGAATTAATTTAAATATTTTATTTTTAAAGCGAAACGTTTATTTCTAAAATGTACAAAAAATCCTACAACATTATATATATATATGTATGAGAAATTTTGAAGACTTCAAAAATTCAATTTTTGATGTAAAAGTCAAAACACAGACGACTCTACAAATCTTGAGCGAAACGAAACAGTAGTTGCACTAATATCGGCTAATCGCCCGAATAAAAAGGAAAACCACGAGGATAAGTAAATAATACTTCCTAACTTTCCTGACCGTATTTGGTCGCTCTAACCGTTAAATAATGAAAGAAAAGGCCATTGTAAATAACCTTCTCGGCTTAAATGAAAATTGGTAACGTAGAGAAACACCAGGCTTGGCAGGCAATTCGTGTTCAACTTGGATTGGAGAGATCGGTATGCGAAACTCTGCCCATTATCTGCCCATTTTTTACCGTAACGACCTCAAAATTTAATCGTGACGAACAATTGATTGTTTCTTTAGATTCGACAATTAGAGCCATTGTATCGAGACGTGCGATACAGTCGGGACACCCTACGTTAATTCAAAGTGCAAACAAACTATAACGCAAGTTGGGCAAACCATTAACATTGCCAAAAAGTTTCACAGCGGCAGGCTGTTTAGGCCGTTGTCCACTGATTTTTGACGAGAGAGTAGTTATGAGCTTTTTCAATACAATGAAACTATCACTGGCGAACAACAGTGACCGTTGCAAATAAACGGCTTAAACGGCACGGCACACGTGCTTCTTTTTAAATATGTATGCCCCAATCACTTAGGGGATGCCTTCTGTACGTGTTGCACGATTATGCTCATAAAGAAGTGAAGGATAGGAAAGAGAGAGGGAGGTGACCGTAGTCCAGCGGGAGTGCGCGTTATGTCTTCACCGACTGAGGACTCACGAGACGCACTGAGATTTTTACCCGCGAACACTGACTTGGTATATGCGATTCTTACCTATTTGGCTACTATTACGGATGCTTGAGAGTTAATACCGCGTATGACCTGCAGACACATTAGCTAATATCTGAAATTATCTCCAAAGAAACGGAAACCTACAATCTATACATTTACAAGATTTTTCGCTTATAACACTCAGAAATATGCACCATAGAGCTTTTTCCTCCAGTATTCGTGATCAAGGATTTTTATTTGACGGTAGCCTGTTGCTCTTGGCATGTCGTCTTTTGTTGGCTTTACAAGTTTAGAAAGAGATCTTAAAGGTACTACTTACTATTAAGAATCTCTTCAGTTGATTTTTACAATTAATTTAAGGGGTTTAAAGACAAAAAAAATGAAAGACAAGTTCACTTTATTACATACACATAGTGTTTTACCGTTTCCTTATTAAGACAGACCCATAAGCAAGCTGTCACGGATAGAACAACTTCCTTATTAAACAAAAATGCTTAGCCAAAATGTTCACGGCTTACAAAATATACCAAAAGGATAACAATAAAGCGAAATTACTTTGCTCATCTTTTCACGCCCCGAACACAAAGAGAAGAACACAAACAAGAATAACTTTCATCGTTCATTGATAATAATTTTGATTTACGTATATCAAGTGCCCTTTGTACTAATAAAAAAGTGCTCACTGTAATCTTTTTATAAAATTTACTCTTTTCGAATAAGATCCTTGTCTTCTATAAGCAAATGTTACCATCTAATTATGTTTCTTGACATCTTACAGTTAACTCTTTTAATCAATTGTTTGTCACTGACATCTTTCAATAAATTCTTATCATGTATTAGGTGAATATTATCACTTTTTATAAATTCACGGCTACCGTCACGTTATTGAGACCATAATTTGGTAAAGTACATGGGAAGGTCGTGGCCGTATCACGAGGAACGTTTTAATCAAATCTCACTAGAAAGCCGCGATTTTGACCTATGCCACAAGTCGGCCGACTTAGGCGTCATGCTTATCGGATTTTCTTTAAATTATTTCCAAAATACTTCTAAATGACATAAATTCGCTACAACACAACCTCCACAACCAAATGTACTACGTAAATTATCCTTTGTAAATTCTCTAAAAAATAAATATAATTAATAAAATAATTATGTAAATTGTTTTTCTGATAGCAAACGAACCTGCGTCTTGAAACGATATAATATCTTGACTAGATTCCTTGCAACTGATATTTTTCAAGATTAGCTTATTATGCTCTTGGAATCCGAATAAATATTTCTCAAGAATATCGTGTAATATCGTGTAATAAAAGATGAGTCTTATCATAATTCCTACTGGGTATTATGTACATACACACACATTTAATATATTCATACGTCACAAGCGGTGTAGGGTATGTTCAATGACTTGTTTTTCACAAATCTTTAGAAAAATAAGACAAAAACCAAAAATAACTCAAAAATATTTTATATCGTGAGAATAGACAACTTTCCAAGAGTTAGTGCCAGCGAACGTTCGAAAAAAAGCTAAAATAAGTCAACGAAAAGTTTATTCACATCATAACATTTTCCTGCGGAAAAGTCTCAAAGGCATAATAAGTAAAGTGGGGGCTAGGTTAACTATGCATCCGCCTTATCAAGCTCCATATAACCTATAGGCAGTTTATAGCGTGTTTGGCTTAAAGATCTCTTGCATGAAACATGACTTTGATTTGGAAAACGATTCCCTATGATTACTACGGAGTGATTATAATTGTTCTAAATGAGCCCTAAAACCATGCCAAGGAAAGAGGCTTTCTTTTCATGATAACGACGTTGTTATCGGCTTTCAGGCCAAGTTTCGACTCAACGACTTTCTTGTTTATAGTTCAACACACACTTTACGTCGTTACTGTCAAATGGTCAAATTTTTTGCCAACAAATGTGCCCAAGTTTAATTTACATGCCACGCCATCTTCATCTTCTATTTGAAAGTTCCTCGGGGCCAACAGAAAGCAACAAAAAGAGAAACCTTTCAGCAACAACAACTTTTGCTTTGATTGTTGGATGCTAATCGAGGATATATAATACATATACGCTTTAACGGCGCACTGTCGTATACTTGCCGATAATATCAACGGAATATATCTTGGATGCTGAGTAAAATAACGACTACAACCGCTTTGCAACCTGCTTACTTCGGGCTTGGAAAAGAAAAATCGACAAAAAGAATCAATTAAAATCCAATCCATGTTCGATGCCAACAGGAATACTACGAAGAGAACAGTAAGTGCAAAGTGTTCCATTTCCAAGATGTAACTGATATAAGTCCATTGATTGTTAATCTCTCGCAAACACGTGCACAATGCAAAAGGAAATGATTATCATGAAAGTGAATTCAGCCCCATAGTATTAATAAGAGCAAGTGATTGCTTTAAAGAGGTTTATTAACACTAACCCCTAATTAAATTTTTACACTAAATTAATTTTTTACACTACATTAATTTTTAAGCGTTCAGATATACCATTAGTGGGATTCTACACTTCGGGTGCTGTCGCAATCCCCAATCGAAAGACCCATCTCTACGTATATCTTTTCAGAGCATCCCCATTTCATGGCTTCTTTACTGCGAATTTCCAAATCGAACATAAACTCATCTTTAGGCCATAATGAAGGCCATTTGAATTTCTCTTCATTCTCCTCGAGACAAGAGCGAAACAGTGACCATATTTGCTTGGAACCATGAACCGTAAAATCGAAATGAGTTTTTGGGCAACGCTTATTGTCACTGGTGTCGTAACCAAATATGCAGATCTCATTATCACAATCACTAACGCGTCTGAACGCTTCGTTAGCGATTTCAGCTAACATTAATTCTGTCATTATAGTTAAAATTTTGCTATGATCTTCAGATTTCGATTGGAGTCGTGATTTCGAAGTCCATAAAACACCCAACCAGGGTCCTTTCAATTCTACAACACATCCCCACTTTGAAATCCCAAGACAAGAAGATGTTATGTGGAATGAACGGAACGCCTTCAATAATCGCAGGAACGTCAAAACATATAATAGATTGAATTCCTGGGTGCTGCCGAGCCGATTCTCAATGCCTTTGTAAAAATTAATTAAAAATTGTTGGATATTTTGCGTCGCAGGACAAAACGGATCCTTGTAAGAGTTACGCAACATGGGCAACATACAATCACAAAACAAACTTTCGAATCCATATTTCACATAAACTTCTGTAGCCAGCTTTATACTTCTTAAGGCAGCACTTTTGTAACTGCGCTGATTTGCCTCGGAGCTTTTCTTTAGAGCTTTTTGGAATTCGTGCGTAATGAACAAGTCAGTTATGTAACACAGACGTTTCGATGTGGCACGTATCCGATTGTGATGCCAAATGTTCACATACCCGATTATCTTTTCTAATATTTCGGATGGTAAGTCGCAGAGATTCTTCGCCACCCCCGCTGGCTTGAGTGTGCGCAGCTGTAAGCGTGGCACCTTCGCGCAAGGCTCGCTCTCACTTTCTTCATTTCCATCACCACCATCATCGTCATCATCATAACTGTTACCATGCCCAGAATAACTCATTTTCAATTCACTAATTTTAACAAAAGATTTTAAAAATTGTAAAAATTCTTATTTTTCCTGAATTAATTTAAATATTTTATTTTTAAAGCGAAACGTTTATTTCTAAAATGTACAAAAAATCCTACAACATTATATATATATGTGTATGAGAAATTTTGAAGACTTCAAAAATTCAATTTTTGATGTAAAAGTCAAAACACAGACGACTCTACAAATCTTGAGCGAAACGAAACAGTAGTTGCACTAATACTTAAATAATAAATAAATCTTCTTGTATATATACATATCCAATTAAATCGTCCCAATTACTCCTCCTTTCCTTCACGTTCAGTTTTTCAATTTTTAAAAAAATGTTGTAAAAATGTTTCTTTTGAATTCGCTATACATCTCTTTGATTTGTAAACAATTTCATATGTTTTTTTTTTGATTTCGCTGTACATCTCTTTTTAAATTCGTTGTACTTCCCTGAATTCGCTGTATCTCCTTTTGAATTCGCTGTACCTCCTTTTTAATTCGCTGTACCTCCTTTTGAATTCGCTATATTTCTCTGAATTCGTTATACCTCCTTTTGAATTCCATAAACAAAAATTAGAATTTGCAACAACAACTACACACAGTTTGCTTTTACAGCAACAGCAAGAGGCGGGAGCCCGATAATTGCAGTATTGCCATACACAGTTTATATATACATATTGCAAAATTAGTAAAGACTATGAAGAAAATTTCTCCCTTGTCTTTGATATTTATTTTAGAGTCACGGCATTGCCAAGCATAAACTATTTCCTTAGAAAGCGGAATTGGTTTATGAAATGGGATTTATCGTAAGATAATATGTCTTTAATTTATTCCGTTCTTATCAGAGTAATAATCACATACGCAATCAAAATATGAACAAATTTTTGATTTGAAAAAACATTTTCATCTCACTTTGCTAGCAGAAAAGCTTCCTCGTTCTAATTAGCAGTTAATGCTGATAAAGGAGATACTAAATATTCGTGAAACTGTCGACCAAAGGAAAGACAAAATTACACACATATACATGTCAGCGAAAATCTTCATTTATAATATAGGAAGAAAACACGAAGAAAAGAAAAAAAAATTTTTTTCGAATGTTGTACACGACTTATGCTATAAAAGTACATTTTCATTTATACGGATCTATGCAACACCTACAAAGACTTAGTGCGGATACTCGCAAATATACCCTTGTACTATAAGTGATGTAGGGGTCAAAAATATTATTGTTATTATTATTATTGTTATTATAATTTTAGACTAATGAAGTAAATTCTTAGACTAAGAAAAGAGAAGACATAGAGCACTAGCAACACAGGCTATCGGCTCTAAATATTATAAAAGTACATTAGTTATTGAGCCTGGTAGTTTTAATAAAATAATATATTGAATTGATGATATTCTAGTCTGTAGCTGATTTTAGAATGTCCATAGGATTAGTCGGTCCAAATGCATTACTTCTAGCCAAGGAAAAGTTGGGGCAGTCACAGAGAATGTGCTTTATAGTGAGAATTTCTCCACACTTACAGATTGGGGAGAAAGACTTCTTTAAGATCCATTGGTGAGTTGCAATTGTATGGCCAAGGCGAATTCTCGAAAACGTTTGGATCTCGATTTTCCCAGCATTTGTTGGATATAAAGGTGGAATTAACTGAGGGTTAATAGAAGAGCAGTGCTGGTGACGATATTTCCTTCTGAAATTTTCTCTTTAACTTTTTTTTGTATTTTTGAAGATTCAACTTTTCCATGACGTCGTCCATAATTAGAGGTACAGAAGCAGTATATTTCGCCGCTCGATCAGTCTGCTCATTTCCCAACAAACCGATATGACTTGGTACCAAAAGCATTTCAATTTTTTCGCCAGGTGTTGTAATGATATTTCTTAATTTTTAGGGCTTAAACATAATATGAGCATTAGTAACCAAGACTATAAGATTTTTTTTTGTTTGTAAAGGTAGGCTTGATGATTGGTCTTGTCTATTTTATTTATTTATTTAGATATACCATTAGCTACTACAGGCAAATACAAGACAAATTAATCAGATAATATGAACAAAAATGATTATAAATTAAAAGTAAAATATTTGTACTAAATTACGACTAACAAGAAAAGTTAAGCCCGTCCAGAATTATATGTTAAACCAAGTAAATAATTAAACCAAGTAAATAATGAGAAAGTAGAACGAGACATGTCTGTAAAATAATATTTGTATTGCAAAGAATGAAATCACGGAAGTTAAAGATTCGCCTTGAGTTGAGCGGTATTCTTAATACCGTAAATTAGACAAGGTCGGATTCGCATAATCACTTGAACATCGAAAATAAATAATAATAGTCGTTAAAAGGATCTAAAATGAGGAAAGAGTTCGTAGGTACTCCTACAATGCACCAAGCGGAGAGGGATGAAATCCCTTGAGACCCTTGTAGGAATATTAAAATGAAGCTTACTAAGCAAGACTAGTGACAAGATATCACCCTGAATAAGTGTCGTTAAAGACCCTTTTCGAAGAACCATCCTTCTGCGTTCAAGAGTAGGTATATCGATCAAAAGTAAACGCTGTTCGGGGGGAAACTAATGTTCTGTTAGTAACTCATTGTAATCCTCTCAAGGCAAACAAGAGAAATTGTTTCTGGATTCCTTCAACCGTATCGATGTAATAATTGTAACTGAGAGACCAAAGGGCAGACGCATATTCAACTAACGGTCTTACCAAAGCCGTGTAGAAACCTTTCGTAACATAAGGACCATCGTCACGTCAATAAAATTAATACGACACTCTCAAGATATTCATAGATATAAACGATCCGAAAACGGGACTTTCAATATTGGAAAGATTTCGGCATTAACAGAGAATATATATTTCTAAAAGGACCCATTATGGTGTTGCAATGGCATGACCAAGGTCGGTTCTTGTAAATGTTTATAGGATTAACACACAGTTAGTGTGTATGTGTGTATGTGTGTTTTTTGTTGTTGTCAATTTTCTGCTTGGATAAAACAAGTAAAATTTTATTTTATAGCTCTTCTGGTTTTTATTTACACAATCAAAAAAAAAACTAAAAAAAAAAATTAAAACTTAACAGTAAAAAAAACATGTCTGATAAAAAAAGTTTATAATAATAATTCAAAATATAACGATTGGTTAACAGTAAACAAAAAAAAAAAACATTTAACAAATTTTCTAATAATTATTTTTTATTTTTGCCAAAAATTGCAAAAAAAAAAAAAAGAAAAATTCTTTACATTCAACTTTCTTTATTAATGAACAAGAACAAATTGATTTTTATTCTTCTTAGTAATTTGAGCATTTAAAAAAAAAGAAGCAAAAAAAAAAAAAAACAAACATTTACTTATAATAAATTTACTATTGACTAGGGATTATTTGTTGTTTGCGTTTTAGTTTAAAAATATTTTAAATTTGTTTTTAAATATTTGATTTCACTAGAATGTGTTTTAATGAGAATAAAGAAATTCTTTTATGATTGCACTGAGTTTGTAAACACTTATTATATATATATATATATATATATATATAAATGCTTACAATGTAATAAATAATAACTAAACTAAAGTATTAAGAAAAGGAAAAATCTCAATAAAGAACGAGTTTCCCTCTTTTGAATACATTCGAGATTCTCTCTTTACGTGCTACTCATACTACTACTACTACCAAGTAAAAGAGTAGTCGACGCGATTATTGTCTAAAAACTAATTATATTATCATTTGCGTTAGCTATTTGGTAAAATATATTGGATAAACACATCCATTCAGAATGGAAGGTAAATTCTTCGTATAATGATAAGTTTTGTTTTATTTTTGGCAAGAAATCTATTAAAATTAACTTTAGAAAAGGAGTGAGAATAAATATTCAAATAGTATTAATATTTTGATTTGTTTTTCGTTTTGCTTGTGTGTGTGTGTGTGTGTGTGTGTGTGTGTGTGTGTGTGTGTGTGTGTGTGTGTGTGTGTGTGTGTGTGTGTATGTATGTATGTGTGTATGTGTGTATGTATGTGACAAGGAAAAAATCTCTTTCAATTCATATCTCTAAGAAATATACAGTTCGACACGTTGATTTGACACAATGGCTTTGGCATTAACGGGTGTCGTTGTAGTTGTGGAAGTAAGCGTGCTAACGGTTGAACCACTATTTGTTTTACTTGCATTAACTTTATGACTAACGGAGGAATGAGTTTTCCCCAAATTTGCAGTAACTTGATTATCAGTTTCATTATTGGCGGAAATCGTTGCCGTTGCACAACCGCCATTGGCTATTGCTCCTGTGGCTGTAGTAATTAATGCGGCAGATGTCGGACTGTAATGATGATAGTGTATACTATTCGCTGGAGTGATTGGTAGCTTACTGTGATAGGCTACAGGAGAACCGGCTGCCACCGGTGCGAGTGGAGCATGGAAAAGTTTCGGTGGCACTAAAGTCATGGTAGGCGTTTTATTTGGCGTAAATATAAGGCCACTAACAGCAGTTGTTGGACTCAATGGCGAAGGTTGATTTGTATAATTCGTTGTTTGCATCGACGAGATATAATCCAGAGAATACTGCAAACGAATAAAATTTTTAATTCAAATTCCATTTCTTTTTTCTGTACTCTACTCGTTTACCTACCACAGTTGGCGATAGTGGTGCAGGATGATGATTACTAGTTGCCACATGGTTGGGTGAGTGTGCGCTTTGATTGAAATAGGTTGTGGGCGATACCGGCGGACTTGGATAAGACCAATATACTAAAGAAGGTGCAAAGTAAGTCGGTGGAGTCGGATGATGCTGATGATGATGATGATGATGATGATGATGATGTCCGGCGGGTCCATGGGAATGCTGATTGCGATGATGATGATGATGATGGTGTTGCGAAGGGCTGGTCAATAACGGCGCTGTTGGTACAAAAGAAGTAAACGGACCAAAATGACCGCTAATTACAGGAGAACCTAAATGAAGAAGAAAAATAAAACAATTAATATTTAGTCACGAATTAATTATAAAACTAAAAGTAGATTAAATGAGAATAAAATTTTTAATTAACGTAAGCTTAACAATACTTTGAAAGCATCTTTGAAAAGAAATGTTTGTAGAGTCACTCCCGCAAAAAAATATTGTTTTTCTTTTTTCTTAACAAGGGGGAAGGGAAGAATCCTTTGGATCGAATGAGACTAGTCTGTTTCTTGAATAAAACTTGCAAGTGATGGCAGTCCACCACCAGGTTTGAAAAAATTCCGAAATTCAAGATCTAACTAACTTCCTTCCCTTATAACCTTTTGCCGTAATGAGGCATAGTGAACTTTAAACGATTGCTATGATTCTTTAAGAAAAACCATATTCCAGGACTAATGGATGGAAGAATTTCTAATTGTTTTCAATCAAGTTCCAGTCTGTCCCACTGTCTTTCCACATACGTGCCTGGAAAACTTTACAAAGGAAGGCAAAGTGGGTTTCAATTTATTCTTAAGTTTTCTAAAGAGATTAAATTTGAAATTTAGTAAATCAATGCAAATGTTTTGATCCGAAATTCATCAATTAAAATTAATAATTTAAGAAATTCGAATTTAAGAAATTCGATTTTTTCTTCAAAAGATCAAAAATTATTCTAATTTTTTTTTTTCAGCTTAAAAATCAGCTAAGAGGACTCTCATTAAGTTTTTTTTTTTTTTTAATTATTTTTATGATGTATTAATTATAAAATTCTGTTATATACTAATTGGAAAATAAATATTTTAAATAGTTAATTAAAAAAAATAAATATTTAATAAAAATTAATTACACAACCAATTCTTTTTAATTAAGAGAATTATTAGTGAAAATTAGTCACAATTTGAGTTTTTTTTCATCCATTATTAATTTTATTTATTTATTTCTTATTTGTTTTTATTTAAAAAAAGAAATTTTAATTTCGTTTTCACGCATTAAACAAGGATTTTTCTCTTTTAAAATTTTTTAAAGTAAGAGCACGGCAAGCACTTTCTTCTCTTCGTAATCGATCAGTCGCTATTATTGCCTATCAGATCGAGATTTTAGCGTAACTGACATCTCCACGGATCGGAAATAGAATTAACATGCAACTCTGTAGTGTTTTTTTCGAGTGTTTCAGGGAAGATCGAGATAATAGCATGCACCTCCGTAGTGTTTTTTTTCTTCGACACTTTCAGGCAAGCTCAGGATAATAAATAAACTTAAGAGGACAATTTACGCATTCCTCTTATGCTATTGCAAGCAAGTACAACGGAACAGTTGTAGGACGAATGGACGAACTATTTTTATTATTTCATTTTCGAATAAATTGTTTACTTTCAGTCTAGTGTCGGTTCACTGAGAGCGCTTATCGAAACTTTAAAAAGCTGACAGAGAGTAGCACGTTTGATCATCATATATATTGCATGAGGACTTTAAGTGTTATTTCTTAAAAATTACATTAAGATCGTGTAGATAGAATTTTAGATATATTTGATTGTGCGGCAACAACCAGAAGCACTTGAAATAGACCCACCGACCCATCGTCCGTTTGTCCGTGTCTTATTTTCTTGTGCTCAACCTACAGGTCGCAATTTTTTAGATGTATTGATGAAATTCGGTACATCGTGTAAGATGTGTTTTGGCCCAAGTATTAACTCTGTTGAAAATGGTCCTGATCAGATCACTTTTTCAAGTACATCCCAAAGAACGTCTTATTCTAAAAAGTTATTGCAAGATTTAACTGTAGGCCAGTGTAAGGTGGTAAGGTAATGTGTTTTACTTATTCATATGTAATTAATTTTTATTAATTTTTCAAAATAAAATTTTTCAAATGAATATTGTTATATAAAATACCAAATAGAAAATAAATGAAAAAAAAAAAAATTTTTTTTTCTTTTTAATTTTCTTAAACCGAATCAAAGTGAATTTAATTATTAAATTCGTGTTAATTATTAATCAAATATTAAAAGAGTTGTTTTTGTTTCAGTGTCAGTATTTCAATGTTAGTGATTGCGTGTAGTTGTGTGTGCGTGTGTGTGTGTATGTGTGTCTCTACAGATAAGTAAAAAATTAATTCTATTCATACAAAATATGAAAAGCACTCACCGTTAGCGTTATACATTTATTGAATAAATATTGAAATTTTCTTTATTTATATTATGTATAAATATATTCACCATGGACCCCAACAAGATGAGAATAATAGGTTGTTTTTGCATATAAATCTTTGTTTTGATTTCTATTATTTTTCTTTTGTTTTTTATGCATTGTTTCGACTTTTTTGTTTTTATTTTTTTTTATTATTTTTTTTTTTTTTTATGCCACCAGCACCATACACCATAGAGAAAAACTATGCAACTTGACAATCTGGACCATTGAGAAAAAAAGTTGTACGTACAACGATGAATTTGATTTGAATTCGGTTTTACAATAACAGTTACAGTAACAACATATAAACAATGTAGAAAAAAAATTAAATAAATAAATAAATAAAAAAATTTATTTATATGAAAGATAGCTCGTCTGGCGCTAAAATAAAGAAAAAAATAATCAATGAAAGCTTTATTCGCCATGAAGCGAATCGTGGGATGCCCGTCACCTTGCGTGTGTATGTAAATCGTAGTTGCTTCTTATTCATGCGCATAATATCCGACGGCCGTTTTTACAGTAAATGCTAAGTTGGACATGAAAATTTTTGAATTTTTTTTTTTTTCAATATTTAGTTAACGCAAACATGTTACGCCTATTTTCAAGCTAAGGTTATTTGAAGAAAATATCGGAAAATTTTCATTTACTTTTATTTCAGCGCTTAGCTTTTGTAAGCATAAGGAATCCATTTTAGATTTCTATTTATCGAATTGACTCAGTATATATGTATATATGTACACATATATAACATGTATATATATAATGTATGTGTATAATATATAACTTTAGTGAGTTTCAATCGTCTGCCTCATTTCTTGCGAGCTTATTATATATAAGGTAAGGTATATAAGGTAAGGTATAGAACGTCTTTTCTTCAATGAAAGACATAACGCTCTTCTTACCGCCTCTTCCGGTCAACACCTAAAGGGAACAAATAAGAAAATTAGGCTCACATTAAAGGGAATCTTAAGCAGTCAACATTTTAATAACCACAGTTAAGCGTAACGAATGGATGATTAGAGCAATTTTCTTTAAAAGATTACGATAAACATTTTTAGATCAAATTTTATGTAGATGTACATGTAGCTATGTTGGCCGACTAAGACTATTCCCGTATGGAATCTATAAGTAGCACTAATATGCTTCCTTGAATTTCGAATCAGTGCCCGGTGGTAGTTCAATGCTGTTATTTTTATACCATACACCACTTGAAACACAAGCGTATGCTGAGTTCGAGCAGAGGTACACAACATCCGAAAGACTTTAGACAGACCGAGCTTTTATTGCACTCATCGATTTACAATTACTATCTGAATCGATCTGTGTGTCACATTGTCCGTCCGTCTTGCAGAGCTGTATGCATCTGTCCGTCTTGTTTTCTCGTGTTCAACCTACAGACCGTAATTTTTCAGATATTTTGATGAAATTTGGAAATTCAGATCATACTATTTCTCGACCATTTTCCTTGTACCGCCTTATATTAAGTAGTTGTTATATGAATCACTGCACTAAGCGAAGTGGTGTAGAGTATTAAATGGAGGGCGATGGCCCACTCTAGTATTTTCACTTGTTAACCAACATTTATGAAGCTTGCATACCTACTACTATACTAAGACTAAAATGCACAGAAACGAAATTAATTGCTATGCAAAGGAAATTGTTTTCACCCTTTTACCGATATTTGAAAAGTAGTGCAATACGTTCGCCTGAAAGATTTACTACATCTGGCAAGAAAAGGTGAAACATCTGCTTTTGAAATATTAAAGGCCGAGGAACTCGTCGAGCTAAGGCGGTTCCCAACACTTTCCACAGAACAACTGAACAGAGGCTTCTGTTCTTGACCGACTTTTTGGTTCCATTTTACTCCCAATTTACTAAGTACGATAAAGACTTAATGCTTGATTAATGGTCTGCTTTCAGCGCCCTTCAGAATTGCTGCGTTTAATTTTTTATTATTTTCCAGCTTAAGTTTCCATGAAGTTTTCAGACTTCGCGCATCTAATTAAGTCCACTTTCTTATGCGTTGACTTGAACTTCGTATGAAAAAATTTCTCTTATCCTCTAATCCATCAAATGGCATAGTATTCATAGCTATTATATTAAATTAACTTTCTTATGCATTGACTTGAACGTCGTATGCCAATTTCCTCCTAATATCTTGCCTTCAATTCAACTTCTGGCATTTAATGTCAAATGCTTTCCAACAGCCAGTTTTCTTGCAGCTTTTTTCCGCTTTATCTTCAAGCTTCACTATGCTTGTTATAACATTTTTCTCTCAATGAAGACCGACTTTTAATGTCACACTACACGTCGATTATTTTTGAGTGGAGTTCTTCTCGTCCACGCGATTGCTAAGTTCCGTGCTTAATAAAATGGTAATTAAACAGTGTAGTAAACCTTCCTGGCAACCACTTTTCATTATAAGACAAAAAAAAAAACAAAAAAACAATAGGAACAATTTGTAGCGTAAACAAAGCCGGACATTATTACAAAAGAAAGACAATAACACACATTTTTATAAAAAGAAATTTTCACAAAATAAGAAAAAAAAAATAGCTTCCACTAACTTTAAAAGCCACCTTTGCAACACCAGTAGTGAAATTTAGCGAAATAATTAAAAATACATTAATTAATGACACCTTTATGTGATACCCTTTCACACGACAACAGCAGCAACAATAACGACTTCCTTATGTTCCAATATATTTTTTAATTTTTTATATGTGTGGATAGAGCATAGAAGTAGGATATTAAAAACACACACACACATATTTATATATACATATATGTATATATATATATTTAATGGCATAAACTGCCGCCCTTAGATACCTTTTACATGATAACCAAATAATATCCAAAAAAAAAAAAATTATTAATTAAATTTTTAATGAATTTTTAATATATGCACGCAAATAATATATACTTTTACGGAAAAAAATTTAACTTAGTCGATAAATAATAATTTTTAATATTTATAAAATTACATAAGATAATAATCACTAAAATATATTAAAAAAGTTTTTTTTTTTTTTTACTCGATTTCATCGCCAAAATAAGACATAAACAATTTTAAAAAATTACTACAAATTTTTAAAGCATTTCCCTGTAACTCTCTTACTGCCACCAATTACTTTCTATTTCTCTTTAGTGTTTCCCTTCACATTTTTTCCTTTTCTCAAGCTTCCTTTCTCAATTTTCCTTAAATCTCTTTTTTTTTGCTTTTCCCCAATATTCCTTAACTCTCTGTTTTTCTTTTTTTTCATATAAGTGTATAAATAAATTATTAAAAATTAATTTAAATATCCGTTCTCTTTAATTCTTTATTGAAAATTATTTCCTATGCGTTTACTTTTTTCACAAGCAACTAGAAACTAATCATATCGAATACCTACACGAGAAGTATCCATCAGAACTCTATTTGCCTAAAGTGTCCACATAATATACAATACGCATAAGTATGGCTTAACATCAGATTAAGTGTTGTTAAGGGTGGTAGAATTACAGGAAAGATCCATTACGGGTTAGGGTATCAATGAAAGCTAAAGGGGGGATGCATTAAAAAGCCTTCAGCAATAAATTCTATATCATTTTAGCCATCAATTATCTATTCATTCGTCTGACTACTTTCGGAGATTGCAAAACTTAATTTAGTTAAGTTACAATTTGTTTAACCGTCAGCGAACACGTTTTGAAATTTGAAGAACTTAGAAAAATAATTCCGTTTCATTCATTAGACACCACTTTATTGATTACATTTATCATTTGGCGAACGCTTGAAACCAACAGACATGTTTTCAAACAGCACGGATAGCCTAAAGAATAGGTGGAGCAAGTTTTTTCAGCAACGGGTCCATGTTTATCACCCTATCACGGCAAAGGCCAGTGGCCTTCTACTTCAATTTCCCTCTTTTCAAACCTCTTCACGACAAACAACAAAAGAACAAAACAACAAAAACAA
Source organism: Glossina morsitans morsitans (assembly GCA_001077435.1). Lineage (NCBI taxonomy): Eukaryota > Metazoa > Arthropoda > Insecta > Diptera > Glossinidae > Glossina > Glossina morsitans. Next base: position 31,340 of record CCAG010006820.1, on the reverse strand, counting down.
CACTTAAACACATTTCACATTTGCTGGCTGCGTAATTGGGCCGGTAGTGAAATCAGTTACAATCGATTTGTAACATTGCTATGTGCGAACAAATTGAATTATTTGAAATTTTAAATATGGGACACCGGACTCGGCGATATCACGGGGCGACGGTTGCCCATGCCTGGGCTACACTGTCGTACGTGTTTCGTCAATAAATAGCAAATGTCAGCTATGTTATGAGACAAATAATTTCGTAAGATTCAATTTCAATTTGGCCCTGTCCATCCGTCCGTCTATTGTCGATTGGAAAACTTCACGGTCACACAGTTAGAGATGAGATAAAAAGATGAAGCTTGACCACAGATTTTATTTAGACATCCCTGATCTACCAAAACCCTCAAATACATAAGTCCATAATATGCAGTACACTTACATTCGCGTAACGTTAATAATGTTACGCTTAGCAATGCAATTTTTCTATGGAGATAAAAAAAAGCTATGGTCAAGCTATGGTTCCTTCTTTAGTTACCCGCTTACCATACGCTATCGCGATTCGCTAGTCTTTAGCCAAACTGCTCACTTTTCGAATAATCTATTTTCAAAGGTGCCTGTCGTCATTGCAAATGTTTTTATCTACCAATATTACTTCCCATTCCTTCCTCATTCATCTACCATCCTGCTTATGTATCCCCGGCTCGTTGGTTTCATTAAAATACAATAAATAGACAAAAAGTTAATCCGCACAAGACCGCAATTCGCTGTCCATGCTATAGGTTAGTACAAGAGTTAAAGTTTCGAAACGGAAATTTTAAATGGTTAACGTAAAACAACTGAAAACATTATGGTGGGCCACGTCCCACCAGTAAATACCTTGCAATATGTCGCTCGATAGATATATTCGTATTTCAACATATTGCCTTATATGGGAAGTGGTTGAAAAAATAAACCGAATCGAATCATTTTCAGTAGCGTTGGAATTTGCTCAAAACACGCCTGCATACCAAATTCCATCAAAATATCTAGAAAATTACGACCTGTAGATTGAACATAAAAATATAATACGTGGATAGATATCAGACAGACGTATAGACAGACTGACAAGCTTAGAAATCGATTGAAAAAATAATTTTATATCGATCGAATGAGCGTTTAATGCATCCGCACAAACTCAGTATACCCACCGCATAATCACAATAGCAGTGACCAGTTCACAATTAAAAAGATAAAAAAACAACTCACTACATCTGCATATTACTGTAGCGGCCTTTGTATGAAAAGTTCATCACCAGCAAACAAATATTATAAAATATTGACCTTCTGAATGAATAAGAGAAGTACTTCTCTCTCGATATGGTATCCAAGCTGAGGTTATAATCATTACTACTGTATAAAAAACTAGAATACAACAATAGAGCCTTTTCTCTACTGGGTATTCAAGTGAAGAATTCGTCTTAACAAATAGTTCACGTGAATAATGATAAGAAAAAAGAGAAAAATCTGATAGGGGTTTGAAAATACAAAGCAATCTCTCAGTGTTAGGGAATCGCGATGGATTTTGCGAAACATTTCAATTGGGGCAAAATATTTGAGTTACACATAAGACGAGAAAATTATAGTCGCTTTTGATACCTTTTATTTGCATCTAAGTTTGATCCTTCAGTTAAGTATACACATAATGTAAAGAATACATATAAACGTAAGGTTCCCGTTTTGTAGAGCAGTTTTCGGAGCAGTACCCGATTCAAAAGCAAATGGCCAACAGGGAAAGGGAAGGCTGGGCGCACATAGCTGAGTCGTGCCTGAAACTTACTTATGTGGGTCGAAAGCCTCTATACAGACAAGCATACTGAGTCCGAGGGAAGTTTCCATGTAGAAGACGAAAAGAAATCAGAGCAGTTTTTGATCAAGAAGATGCACACAAAATGGAAGTCGGTTTTGAAATTACACTTAGGAAAGTTGCTCCTGCGCATTCCCTTCGCAATTCCTGTGCTGACGACACATTCACCCTACGCTTTCATTCTCATTCCTGAATACGGCATGATAAGGATGTTGAAGAGGAATGCCAAAGAAAGCGTGGGACAAATAATTTTTGCAAGTTTTTTGGCGATATATTCATTTTTGCGAACGGGAATATGTTTACCACGGATACTATACAGTTGCGTAAAAGAACAGATGGACATATGAACGGACGGACATGCTCAGGTGCATTCCAATTTGGAAACTGACTGCTTTATGGGGCTCTTGAAGCTCTACGTAGTACTGTATGGGTGTCCTTCGACCGATTTGGTCAGTTTTCAATACTAATCCGTCCGCAAGAACTTTAAATGTTTCTTCTAAATATAAAATCGGCAGCTTCGTTTTCGCGGTCAGGAGAATGTTTACAACAGATATTACACGGACGGACAGAGGGACATGCTTAAATCGATTCAGAATTTGATGCGGATCAAGAATACACTTTGTGAAGTCTCCGAAGTTTTCTTCTGGACCACTCATCATCATTGGTGATGGCGTAAAAAGGGAAGATGAACTTTCAAATAATAAGACAATGATGATTATGCATTTTTTATGGAACAATTTTTTATGACAAATATATTTTTGGATAACCGCCTGCCTATTACAGGCTTAATAATTATCTTATTAATCACGATAAAGTCGTATCGATCTAATAAAACATTATTTCGCCTGCATCATAATCAAAATAAAAAAAGGACATTTTAAAAATTCGTGTGCACTTAAATTCATTTTTTTCACTTTCACAAGTTTGACGTGGATAGGTAATCTAAAAAACTTCCGACTTGACCATGAATGTGGATATTGTGAGCAAATACAAAAGTTAAGGAATATTTTTATGAGTGCGTTGAAAAGTGCTTAACAAAAATTTCAGTCATTTTTGGCGCGCAGGTTTTCGCTTAACATGATGATGGGTTTTCGTGGAAAATAGATAAAATTGAGTGTTACGAGATGTCATCTACTTTTGAGAGATAATACGCCTGCATGTAAAAACGCCAGATCGAAGAAATTATCCGTGCCCGCTCTATATTGTAGAGCATGAAAATTTAGTTCTTTTACTTTTTTTGCCTTTTTTTGGGATAACGATGATGAGTATAAAAGATTACGTTACGAACGAATATGATTTTCTTACTTATTTCTTTTCTTTTAGGATGAAGGATTTAAGTGAAGGGTATTAAAGATTCGATCGCGACCCAAGATAATTGTCTTACTTGTTTTTGATTTTTGTTTCTCCAAATTCAAATTTAGATCAGCTGAAGCGCTTGTCGCAAGAATTTTTCCAAGAAAGGCGCTTCACGAGAATGACGACTTGACATCTTTTCATAAACAAGTTTTCTTCAATCTTTAAATGTAACACTCAATCACCAAAAATACTTTCTTTTTTTTTTGCAGACTGCTAGAGTATTGGTCCTTGAACTATCTTTTTCGGCAGGAACAACGTAAGAGACAGAGGGACATAGTAAGGTTGAGTGAAATTTTTAAATTAAATTTATGTAAAGCATTTCAATTTCTTAATGGTAAACATGCCCGAAGACCATCGATTCCATCTCTCATCTTATCGCATCATTTGATTGAATAGCAATTACAAATGTCATAGTAAGGTTTCCATTGCATTTTTAGAATCTTGGACGAGGTAATTTAGAATATGTTTTCAAACTCCCCGTTCTCCTTTGCATTTGAAATAGTACATAAGCAGAGAGATATGTTAATCTCAACTTAGATTATTATGTTATTAATTTGTATTTTTGATTTGCTTTAAATAGAGTAAGAAAATTAGTAAATTGCTAAACCTCAAATGGTGAGTATGAAACAGTTCTAAAACAAAAAAAAATTGCTCATTTTTCACGAATACGAATCCCAATCAAGATAAAAAATTGATAAATAAAAAATAAATAGAGAAGAAAAAAAATTTGTTTTTTTTTTTTCTATCGTCTAATGTACGTAAGGTTAGTAGTGACAATAATAACAACAACAAACATTAAATTACGAATTTCGACTAACACCACGATAATGTATGCCAATGGATGTAAATGTAGAAAAATAAAAAAAAAAAAACAAAATATATATCCATTAGAAAACTAATAAATATAGTAACAAAAATAATAAGAGACACACAGGAAAAGTTTTCAATAAAGAAAGTGAACGGAAGAGAATTAAAAAAAAAAAAAGAACTATAAGAAATATTATTAAATAAACTATAGATTATTATAAAGCTAAAAAAATAGTTTTCCTTTTTGATTTTTGATATATATGTTTAAAAGTGGGTTTACATATTATTAAATATATTAAAATATATAATAATGAAACACATGTTTTGCAATTAAAAGAAATTGGTTTAACTGAATAGCTTCAAATGCCCCGATAAACACACATTTAAGATTAATAATAAAAACATTTTCATTGAAACCCCTTTAGAAGACGAAAAAAAGCCAACACCAGACGTTAATCAAACATTTTATCGATGTGTATTTATAATTTGAAAAAATTATTTTATTAATTTATAAAATTTTTCAAAACAAATAACTATGTATGTATAATTTTAAAGGTTGGCAAGCTTTGATTCTCTTAAAGCTCTTCGAAATAATATTTGATTAACGTTCAAGCCTCTCTTTTCGGAAAATTGAGACATCATTCATTTTCCGCAACTTTTCTACCGCTTAGTAAATCGATTATTAAAATTTTAAATTGAAAAAAAATTGTAATTAATTAAGTCTCAATTAAGAAAGAATTTTTTTTTTTGCTTTTTTTTTTTGAACTTACGATCTAAATTCTTTTCTTTAAGAAAAGAATTGGTTTTTTTCTTTAATTTTTTTTTTTTTCAAATTACTTTCACTTAATATTAAATTATATATAGTTGCCAATATAAAGTTAACCCATTATTGTTATATAAATGTGTATATATATGTAAAAAAGAGTAAAAATTATAAAATATGATAAGAAAAATATATGTGTAAAAATGCTAATAAAAGTTTTTGTTTTTTTTTTGTTTTTTAAATTATATTGCAATCAAACCGCCCTCTAGATAAAGAGCTAAATTTATTTATTTATTTATTTTTTTTTTTTTTAAGGAAGCACTAATAGCTTTGAATAAAGCTTAGCTGGCAAAATTGTGGAATGTCATATCTATAAATAGAACGGAATTTTCAAGGCTACTCTTAGTCAGTTAGGCGTTCAGTAGAACAGCCTATCACGAATGGAATTCTTTCGCTCGTATCAATTGTTTAACATATATCTGATACATTCGACATTATTAAACTCCCGGATTATAGAACGAATATATGTTACCTGGTGGCCTTGTTAATGCTCTTTTGGCTGCTCCGGCTGCTGCCGTAGCTTCTTGTTGAAAAGCACTTTCGTAAGTGCGCTTCATTGAATGTGGTATGCTGGCTACGCTAGCTGCAGCATTGGCTGCTGCTGTCGCCGCTGCCATCTGCATACCGCTTGGTGCAACAGCCGGTGGCGGCATAAGTCCGCTGAACTGATAGCCCTGCTGAGCTGTGGTCATATAACCTAATTGAAAGGGCTGAAAATAAGGACGCGGCATAAAGACAAATTGCGGATGTCCGGCGTGCGTCGCACTGGCTGCCGTACTCAAACTTCCTGCTGGGGAAGCTGGATGTTGCATAAATAAGGGACTGACGTTAGTATAGAGAGAATGCTGTTCGACTGCAGATGCTGCAGCAGCGGCTTGTTGGCGTGCCAATAAATTATGTTGAGCTATAAATTGAGCTTGCTGTTGGGCTATTAAAGCCGAATTGGCAGCAGCAGTGGCCGCCGAAGGAGGAGGGGGTAAAGACAAATTGAAAGGAAATGTCATGGCGGCTTGAGGGCTAACAGCCGAAGCTGTTCCCGCCGGTAATTGCAATTGGGTAGGGGGACTAGCCAGAGCAGCAGTTTGGGCAGCTGCGGCGGCTGCTGCTGCACTATGGGCCAAGGAAGGATGTGCTACGGTAGTTGGGGGCCCGGTAGCTGTTAAGAACGGGGAGATGCTACCGGGAGTGGCGGCTACAGCCGCAGCCGCTCCCGCAGGCATAGCTACGTGTGGAGGGTGTGAAAGCGCGGCTACTGCCGCCGCTACCGAGGGCGGTGATTGCAAAGTATGAGCATGAGCATGAGCATGAGCATGAGCATGAGCATGAGCATGAGCATGAGCGTGAGTGTGATGGGCATGCGTATGAGTACTTATAGCTTGTGCGTTGGGCGGCGGCTGTTGTGTTAACATACCCGGTGACAATAAAGAAGGCTGCTTGCCAGCCGACAAATGAGGATGCGTTTGAACTGCTGGCACCGGTGACGGTAAACCACCGTTTAAAACGGCATTCATGTCGTCACCTGAGCACTGAAACACTTCTATATAGCGGTATTTTTTACCAAATACCATAAACTGATGGTGTTTACGTTGGGCACACAATCGAGCAGACTCTTCCGAATCCATTTGTATAAAAGCCTCTCCACTAGGTTGACCCTTAAATATAAGAAAAGAGAAGTGTAGAGTAGTAGAGACTAACATAATAAATTATATCAATAAGCACGTCTTACCTGAGCATTAATCACCATGTGAACGCCTTGATAAATGATATGTTTGGCAAAATCATCGAGAAAATGTAGGATATGTTCAACTAAAGCCTCATAAGGTAGCCCCCGTAAGCGTATACAGTTCTTCGTAGTGCCGGACGTGATGAGATGCTGAAAATATATAAAGAAACTCATTCAAAACTATGAAAAATTCAGAGTTTTTGGGTCTATTATGATTCACAACACAGCATTCGAGACGACAGTATTAGCTATTAGTCAAAATATGGCTGGACTTAGCCAGCTGTCACTATTATGTAAAAGTGTGAATCATAATAGACCCTTATGTTTTACCTGAGGCAATAACGAAAGCTGCATGGGCGGTAGCTGAGCTATTAAGGGTGGTTGATGAGTAATAGCTTCATATGTTTTTGGATCTAAAGATCGATTTAGAACTTGTTGTACTTCGGCTGTAGTCGATCTAAATAATTCAATATAACGTTGACCTATAGATTCCCGATGACGAGCTAATGCTTTTGGCGCATCAGTGTCATTAGCAAATAAAACAAACGCGTCTCCCGTTGCACGACCATCCGGTTTCTTCACAAACAATACACCTTCAGTACCATCCAAAACTTGACAAGGATTTTCACCGTTGGTAAAAAAATCCAGCTACGAACAAAATAAAAGAGAAGAGCTAATGGATCAAGTAGATCACGGAAGGGAGGATGAGAAATACTTACCACTTGTTTAGCAGTACAGTCGTAAGGTAGACCACGCATACGTATAATCACTTGAGCTCCTTTCGAAAGAAAGGCTTGCGCTTCATTGGAGGCACCACCGGCCACGGATAGGAAATCTTCGCCTGTGGCTCGGTAAACTTCGATGTAACGATTGCCTATATGATGTTTGTGACGTTTCAAAGCCATATCGCGATGCTCTTGCGATACAAATCGTATCAAAGCTTCACCGTTTCGGCGACCCAATGGCGACAGACACAAAGCTACGCCACCTCTGTGAAAAAGAAAGAAATATGAAATGAATTTTTTTGCTTACATTCCGGGTATTATCAATAATTCGAAGCTTAAGAATTGAAAAAAAATAAATAAATAAATAAATAAATAAAACAAAATCATTCAATATTTTCGAAAAGCGAACAATAACACATATATACATATATCAATCGATTAAGGCGACAGCAAAAACAAAAGAGATCTATTTGAGCAATGAATTTCAAGAAAAAGAAAAAAGTCCAAGGCATGCATGTATATACGTTTCTGTTGATACGATTGCAAAGGAAGACATAACACAATCTTATAAACCTTTTGATCTCTTATCAGTGCGTGAGCGACCTATGAGTGCACCGTTTCTTAAATAAATGACAAATCGCGGCGCTCGACTCGCTAACTGAGATACATGTACAAGCAGCATCCGTTAATTTTCAAAAAGAAGAATTTTTAGAGTTTATCTTAACAGCAATAAAGCAACGAAATACTTACTTAGCTACGTTAAGTCCTCTAAAGAATTTCGCTATGTCCTGATCGCTGCTCTGCCAGGGTAAGCCACGAGCTCTCACAATGCAATTACCATCGATTTCGTCATCAATTGAGCTGAAAATATAAGATAAGAAATGATTTCATAGATACATTTCAAGGAATTTTTATTAGTTCAAAATACATTAAACGCTAAACTCAGTTTTAATCGAGCACATATTCATGGCAAGAAAAGTTTTATTATGATTTTCTTATAATTTTCGTATTTTTTCTTTTAGCGAAAAAATCACGTTTGCAATAAAGAAAAAAATGTGCTGAGATTTGCTTAATTGGGTTTAAAAATAACAACAATAACAACAACAACGACAACACCATTGACAATAACAACACTTACTGTAAACACTTTATACACGGGAATACTTCGATACATAAACAAACAATATTTTTTAACTATATATAAAAAGTTTTTTATTTTAATTTTGCTATTATTTTCTAAATTAAAGAATAGAAGTAAAAATAACTTATTTTCTTTGTTTCTTTTTTTTTTTTATATCAATAGTTAGTTCTACTTGAACGTCTGCCGTCGTTTGTTTATATTTGCTTACATTTGCTTAATAAAATCTTTTTAAAAATTCTCACTAACTAAGGATTCAGTCTTTAATAACTTAGACTCGAAAACTTACTGTTTGACGTCGTGGGAAAGACTTGAAATCAAAGCCGAAGAGATAACAAAATCGATTTTCGAAAACAATTTGTGAGAAGAGAGGAGATACTCTAAACGAAAAAGAGCGTTCCGCGTTCTTAGTCTCTCTTCTACTTCGCTCTTTATCTTTACGGATTGCTGGATCTCAACCCTCTCAAAAACAATATATATTTATATATATATATACATTTATTTTTATGGTGCTATAGAGTTTTTGTTTACAACGCTCCACTGATAATGATCAAGTGGCCGCTGTTTGTATTGGACTTTTTTTTTTTTTTTTTGTAAGGATAGACTTTATTGGATATAGCACGGTGTGCGGAGTTTACTTCTTATGACGATCACCAAAGAATCGGCGCATGCTTATTGCGTCCATCCGCTTGTAACAGCAGAAAATACGCAATTCATTGTGTTGGTAAATATGAATATCGATTATTAAAAGAGTACATGAATTCCCATCTCTTTAGTTCGCCTCTGTTTGCGAATTCATTCAAGGACATCTATTATGTTCTTAGGATCACAAGAGTAGAAATCTGAAATGTGTCACTTACGCGAACATAGTCAAGGTTGGCAAACTTCATAACGAGCAAATATACAATCTGGACTCTAAAACTTAATACAATTGTTTATCTAAAAACTCGAGGTAAGAGCAACTCCGAATGATAAAATTATTAAAAAGTTATCATTTTTGTTGTCGCTTGACTTAATAAATATCCACTCTTGGTGCTTTAAAATGATTATAATTTTCTTATTTTCTTTTTAAAAATAGTCTCAATAACACTCCTGACGGATTCGTATAGATTCGTTTGAAAAGAGAATTTTCTAACATTTTGAAAAGATTTTCGAGAAAGTCTCGATTCGTCCTTTGCCACGTTTGTCTTTAACAAAAAGGTTTGCTTTCCTCAAGAGTTTGATAGGTATCCTGAATTCGTCGTGACGCGAGTACAATTTGCGGCTTGTTTTCATTATTATGTTTTCTATGGAATCTTTATCGATGTTTTCAAGTTACTCTGTTCGTCGTCTGTCTTTGAATCTTTTAAAACGATATGTAGGATTGATAATAAATTATATGTTATATATATATGCTCTATATATATATATATATATTTAGTTAAATTTATCTAATCATGCTTTGGGAAAGTACTTACCAAATACCAGGTTCTAATATCAAATTCACAGTTTCGTTTGCAATAAATTTATGACCTGAAAAGGAGAGAAGATCAACCGATTATTATCATTTCTGAAAAAACAACTTATATGTGTGGGTTGTTCGAAAATATACCTTAAATGATAGGACTATCACTATGGCGAGTAAATCAACAATTGACTCTTTTGAATAAACAAATTTAATGTATGCCTAAGGAATGCAATGCCACAAATTTACTTAAATAATAAAACATTACTATGTCATTCGAAAAATTCAATTGTTTACCATAGAGCTAAACTTTCTTCTCAGTAAATACATGAGATTCGTACATAAGTTTTCGGGTTTTTTTTTTTTTTTTGATAAATCAAAAGAAATGGTTTAGTTCAAGTGTCGTGCATCAACAGATACGAATTCTATTCCTGACAACACATGAACACATTGAATTAGAGAGTCCTATATCTACAACGGGACCAAGGCCGTCAACAAATTTCGAAGTCTCCACACTGGAGCAGTAATTAATGAGTCAAAGCAGCCACATGACCGAGTTGATGGGAGTCGCCACCACCAAGTCAGAGTGAGTTCTCAGTTGGAACATCCTTTCACAGATAGCTCAATCTCCTTCTCTTTCTCCACTTTCTTTTGACCATCAAGGAATTACACGTCCAGGAGCATCCCCTGTACTAAAAACAAAAAGAAAATGATGACCACGACATCCTTTATCCACTCAATTTTGCTACCCTTCGAAGCGGCATAAGCCATGGAAAAGAATGCTACAACAACAAACGATAACCAGAAGAGGGCAAGTCCGGCAAAGAGTAGGTCGGTTGCTACAGTAAATCTCATTTCAGCATTTTGATGGCGTTCTGAACGTAGTGCAACATCCCTCGGTATTGCCTCGACCAGTTGCCGTACATAACGGTGGCTGCTGAGGGTTTCAGCTGCTTTCAGCAGGTCACGGTATGTGATTCTTTTTTGGTCCCATCTAATGCTCAGCATTGTCGACGTTAGTCATTCGCCAGCTTAGCGCAGCGATTTTTCACGTTCTTGATTCTCGAAATCTATCCACCTCTCATTGCCAGTAACAGCTATAGTGGCTTTTCAGCTTTCTATCTATGCCTCAATTATCTCTTGCGATATACGTTCTTCCCATAAATTGTAAACTTTTGGAAACACCTTAGTGTTTCATGTTTAACGCCACTGCAATTTAAGCTCGTCGTGGTTTATCTTCGCCCACCAACAATTTCAGATTAGTGTCCATAATTGTTTTCGATGTTCCGAGGCGCTGCCTGTCCCCGGTAGAGAAATCGTCGCTTCGTTTGGCCCTTTCAAGATGGCGATGTGTATTGACTGCATTTTTTGTCAAATTAAAGCTGAAAAGTAAAGATTGTTGCAAAGGTTCTTTTTGCCGCAAAACTCCGACTCCGAGCGATATGCGTTGCTATTGCGAGTGGTTATTGTTCCCAGGTATTTAAGCTAAAAAAAAAAAGAAGACAACTGCGGATATTTATGTCTCTCACATCTACCGTATGCGCCTCCATTACATACACGCCCTGCCTAAGCTAATATCACGTACAACATAAACGACAATTACCGTGAGTGCGGTTTCGAGCTTTTCACGCATTAATCGTGACGACGAAAGCAGTACACTAGATTTGTCCTATCATCTTGTTATCACTAAAAAATCTCATTACGTTACATACGTGGGGTAAGTATCATTACAATTTTAATCGATATAAAATTCTTAGTCGATTTAACTCTATCTGCCGTCTAGACTACAAGCGGCCGATATCGTAAAAAATCGAAAACGGAAGCTGGAATGTGCAGCCCGGGTCTCTTAAGAGGTCTAATTAGAAATTATAAACAAACTCTGCAAACCTTTCTTTGACGAAATGAAATTAAGGACGTAACACTGTACCATAGTTATGTGCAGTTATGGCTACAGTAACTGGCTGCTTGATACAATATTACGGTAGGCAAAAAAGTAACGACCTTGTTGTCTTTCCACACCGCCGCTGAAAAGTCTACACCATGATAGGATACTGAGAAATTTTTGCCTCATAAGTACCCCTAGGAATCTTCATCTTCATTAGATCCTTTTTGTAAGGGAATGTACAATTAGATATTCCGACGCAATGGATCCCTTGTTTTATTGATTTCTATACGAATAATCGTAATTCGAAACGCTTGCCGAAATAAAATTTTATTCATATAGAGCGCCAGCAATGAAAATTGTCATAGATAAAGAAATAAATAAACATGAAGAGGTTTTAAACATGCGATGTACATCTATATAACCACGCATTTGAAGGTTAAAACTTAATTCTCACTGTAGTGTACGATATGGCACAACGTTGGAGAAACAATTTTCTACGGCCCGAGGAATAGGAATTGTAAGAATGATATTGAAAACGAGTATAATTATGGACAATAAAGCTTATTTTTCAGACGTTCCTAGGATCTGTCTGTGCTTAACACAAAATTGGTAATTAAATGCTAGTTTTACGGAGGGTGTAACACGGTATTTATTGTATTCGCAAGGTTGCGATCCTTCTTGCTTCTTTACTTTGCCTTTGATTAAAGAGATTATAAGAATAGAGTAGTTAGTCTATGTCTGCTCCAACACAATGAAAGTTCTACAAGTAACTGACAAAGCGCGTTTATAGAAAAGGAAATTGAATAGGGGAAGTTCTTAATGAAAAACTCTCTCTCTCTCTCTCTCTCTAGGCGTTCGTACACTAAGCACGCCTAGACGAATGACAAGATTAAAAATGTGTAAATGTAAGTGAAGAGTAATGATTTACCTGCTTTGAGCAAATGTTGTATAATCAAAATCATATCACGACATTCCTTCATATAAAATTCACTATCATCGCCAGCAGTGATGTTTAATTCTGTAAATTTGGGAAAAATTATATAAATGTTTTTTTTTTTTTTTTTAAATTACAAATACTTTACCTTTAACCATTTCCGCTATACTTTGCGGCAGTTGCGTTGCCGGTAATTGTAATATTTTCTTAATATCTTTCACGGGCACTAGAGCACGCGATAAATCGCCGGACTTGAAATGATTGAATTCTTTACGTAAATCAGAAAACTTATTATAATAAGCGGGTAGCTCGATTTCCTTAACGCACGCTTCACGATGTAAACACTGACGTAAAGGCAATTGACCATCGGTTATTAATTTAAAATCGGTGTCACTCAACGACAGTATACGCAAATATTCATCAAACTGGAAATAATCAGAATAAATATGAGAATAATAATTGCATAAAGAGCTTTATTTTTTCGCCTCAAATGGCGATTAAAAAAAAAAAATTATGAGAGCTGAGCATACATACATAAATTATGCTCTTAAAAATTAGGTTTAAGGTGTCAAGTGTCATTGTGTTAATAATTCAGTTTACTTAAGTTATGAATTTTTCTCGTAACTAATTATAAAAAAAAAAAAATTGTTTATTAAAGTTTGACGTGTGTTAAGGTTGTTTTTTTTTGTTGCTTTGTTTGTTGTATTATTAATAACATGTCATTAGAAAAAAAAGTTTTCAAATTTAACTTAAATATGATAAAAAAAAAAACAATTATCAGTAAAACTTGAACTATTAGAGAAAAATGCCGTCAATAATTGCTTAAATATATAAGGTAAAGAAAAAAGCAAACTCTGTAGCCTATCTATCCAAAACTTCATTAAAAAATATTGTATTAGGTGTTTGCAAAAATTTTGATCCGTGACTTCTATCGGTAAAAATGATTAAGAAATGGGAAATACCAGTGTAAACAACGATTGCTTTCAATGGCTTTGATCTTCGTGTACATTAAATCACAGTTTTCCATTTAATATTATTGATGTATTCAGGGTATGCCGACGCTCCTCAAGGAAGCCTCAAAAGCATTTTCGACATTCATCTTTGTTGTTACCCATCAAACACGTTCAGAAGCTTATAATGGTGCTGCTTCATCATATCTCAATTATCGGCTTCAGGACTTTAAGCAGTAGTGGCCTTGATGTTTAGGACAAAAACGGCTTGGAGGACCAAAAAAGTTCAAGGATCATGAATTGGAAGACTTATTGACCGAAACTCCAGCACAAACCCCCGAAACTTTCGCATAGCTTAGCAGTTCAGAAATGAACTGTTTGTAGACGTTTACATGTGATGGAAGAGGTCCAAAAGGAGGAAAACGGCTACCTCGCAAAGTTGACTGAAAATGCCATTTTCGCGATTTATTGCCTGAGTTGTCCAGGATACGCTGTTGCAACTCGAATAGGAAGCTCTGCCGCACACAGCGTACTCACCAGAAATGGTGCCTCCTGATTACTACTTGCTCAGATCGGTGCAATACGGCTTGTTTGGCACGCGGTTCGACAAAGTCGAAGAAGTGCGAAAATGGGATCGCTGCCAAACCAATAAAAAATTCTTTCATCACAATATCGCCAAAGCTATTATAGAGAATATATTGATCAGTATATTGTAATAATTTTTTCAGTAAAAGTGGTCAAAACTTTTGCAAACCCCTAATATATATATTATTTTTTTTGTTTCTACTGAGATCAATATTATTTTACTAATTCCTTGTAACACCTACCGCATAAATATTTATTTCGGCTTTAAAATTTTGTGAATTTGACATAAAATAGTTAACAGAAGTTTTTTTAGAATGTTCGCTTAGTAATTTTTCTTTACGCTTGTCACAAAAGTGGAGATCAACAAGTAAAAACAAGATAGTCCAGCAAAGCCGAGCATAAAATACCCTCCACAACTTCGTCTAGTACAGTTATTCTTTCGTTTAGGTAAAAGTACACCAAAAGTTATATAATACTTTCATGCAAACGAATAATTTTCATGAAAACCCCCACACTGGAGGATGTCCAGAACATAATTTACTTCCTAAACATTTTATTATTTTTCACTTTCCGTCATAAAACACTAAAAACTAGACTTTCTTTCCACATAAGAGCTTACCTTTCATGACAGCCCCTATATATATTAGGATCTAAAAAATGAACCTATCTGATCCAAACTCCCTACCGTTAATTTTTCTGCTAAATTACTACGGTGCCCGATTTTCATTATAAAATATAAAAAATTATACCTCTTTCTGAAGGGGTTTTTATTGCTCATGGCAAATCTCACATGGAGTGTCCAAGAAATGTATCCACATGATTCAAATTTGGTCCACTTCATTTTTATGTTAAATTACTGTCATCAACAAATTTTCATCATCCAACATGAACAATTAGGCCGTTTTGGCATATAAAGATTCATATTTCTTGAGAATCCTTATATGCGGCGGTATGCAAGAAATAGACTTACGTAGTCCAAATTCGGTAAAGTTGACTTTTTTTGTCTACTTACTAGTGTGAACCAATTTTCGCCATGAAATACTAAAAATTACATCTTCTTACCATACAAAGATTCAGTTTTCTTAAGAACGGTTATATGAAAGAGGAATGCAAAAAAGTGCACCCATCGAATCAAACTTTTTATACCAATTTAGAATGTCGAAGTACTCTTACTCAGCACATTTTGTCGAAAATTTTTCAAAATTGCAATCGAGCGTTGAAAAGCTCGCCGATCCGAACAATTTTCCATAGCAAATGTCCATGGATCAAAGAACACATCACTCTCTCTCTCTCTCTCTCTTTCTCTACATATCTATCTTAAAAATTACGACGTGTAGGTTGAGCAAAAAATTATGTGGATGGACAACAGACGGACAGGTGCGGGTATAAAAAGGATGGCTATGTATTTATGGTTTTTATAGTGTAAAATAGCTAAAGAAAAGTGCTGCCAGGCCGAGTGCCTGTGCTAGCAATGTACGATTTTGATATAACAGATTATCTACCTAGTACTATATGTTTTTTACACGTCATTCTATTCTTCATCATACTGCATTCTTATGTTTTCCCATTCCCACCAAGGCGGTCAGTGTTGTTCGACAAATCATTATAGAAAGGTATACAGTTGCACATCCTACGGTAATTGTTAAAATTTATTACAAAAATAGTAAATCTATTCTGGTTACATTTCGAGTATTTTTATACCCTATACCACTTGTGGTACAGAGTATATTAAGTTAGTACGGACGTATGTAACACGCAGAAGGGCTTCAGATAGACCCACCCTTTATTGCACTGACCGATTCAGAATCATAATCTGAATTGATCTAAGCCGGTCTGTCCTTCTGATGTGTGTCCATGCAAATTTGTGTTCAAGCTGGTCGCAAGTTTTGATATATTTTGATAAAATTTGGCAGAGTGACGTATTTCCACCCAAGGACGAACGCTATTGAAAATGATTTGTGTGATTAAACTTTTTCGGTCACTCCCCGTATAACGCTCTATTTTTAAAAACCGTTATATGGAAAAAAATTGCAAATTTTCAATCTTCTCGGCAAAAGTGGCTAAGTAGTATTCAAAATTTGTATGAAAACTTTTGACCGGCTGGGGCAACTTTTGAATCCCCATATAACGAAAACTGAAGTTCATACGACAAAAGCGCATAATTTTTAGCATTAAATTTACCATAACAGTAATTTTACATAAAAAAATTAATTATAGCAAATTTGGACCTTCTCGGCCTAGTTTTTGGATCCTACCCTAATAAGGTTTCTCACGAAAATTGATAATTTGCAAAGCAGAAAGTTCTAATATGTGATGATGAAAGTTGACCCGTAATAGTAAATTCATATAAAAATAAGAATTGCGTTAAATAATCAGTGCTAGTGTATTTAATGGTTGGTCTTGCCCGACTATAATTTTCTTACTTGTTATCTGTGACGATGAGCTCATTTCTGATCAAATTAAAATGAAATAAAAATGGCTTCATAATCGTAAAATTGACAGTTTGGTGTGATTTATGATCAGAAGGTGTAGTTGGACGGAAGTTTTCTGAAAATAGAAATACCATTTCAATTATCGTGAATGGAGAACGCTATAATAACATGGTTATTGACTTCCTGTGGCATAAATTAAATCATTTCGATTTGGATGATATGTGGATTCAAGACGTTGGTGTAATCACGTTGGACAATCAATTCATTCAGAGAAAAGTTCAATGATCATATAATCGCCAGAAATCCCGATGCGAACTGGCCGTCAAGATCACACGACATAATTCTGTTGGACTTTTTTCTTTTGCATTTATGTCAAGCCATTGATTTACTCCAATAAAGTACGAACACTGAATGCCATTAAAACGAACATTATTCGTCTCACTGGCGAAATAAATGCACATTTATATAGAAAAGTTGCTAAAAACTTATTTTCCAAACTTGGTCTTTAGCAGATACAAAAAGGCCGCCATTTAGGTGAAATCATTTACGAGCCTAGTCTTGTTAAGCGACCTATTTAAGTTAATGTAGCTGTGACCATAAACTTTTTGGTTGTTTCATAATGCATTTCTAAAAAATGTATGGCCTGTGTTTTAGGTATATTTTATTTTTATATATATAGCTTATTTGGATATAAAAATGAATCAAAACTATGAACAAAAACGAGAACATTTTAATTATTGCCAGAATTCCCATAAGTGATTAAAAGTCGCATCGTGATATGACTTGTTACAAAAAGCGCGGGGGAATTTCGGTTAAATAGGAATGGCGTGGTCTATGAAAGAGAAAAATATATATACCTACTATTTGTTAACCCTCTATATATATATATACGCATGTAAACAAACAGATCCTTAAGCCAAACTAAAATTTTATTTGTGTATTTGTTCAGGCGAACAATTTCGGATAACAAGATAAAATCTTATCATTACAGCGCAGAAGTAGGCCGTGAATTGGCGTGCAATACGTAATATATAAGCAAATCAACATAAGATATATATACAACATTTTGGGCTAAGTAGGGTCTAGTTGGTTTGTCAGCGGCTTTATTATTCATAGTGTCCGAGTATACGATGCTGCGCGCAGCTTCTCTACCCCGCCCAAGCCAAAATTAGTTGGTTTCTTATTAAAATGAAAGGAGCAAAAGAATTTAAGAACCCTTTACAAAAACATGTCGCCTCGCTTTAAATATTCTCACTTCATCTATCGACTGCTTTACTACTAGACTTTCTTAAGGAGAACTATTGAGGTGAGTTTAAATTTAATGATAAATATTAACCGATTCAGTTCAAGGCGTATGCGACTGCTTCAGTGCTTTGATTGAACATTTTTTCAATTTTGTCGCTTTTATGGACAGAGATGTGGACTGCTTTCACTGCTTTCACTTTCAGTAACCATGTTTGCAAGTCAGGTTATCGAGAATCTATTTTTATTAATGTTGCTGTTCCTGTTACAGTTTCAAAGAACATTATAGTCGGATAAGGCCGACTATTATATACCCTACACTACTTCGCCCACTCGTTTTAGTAATAATACACCAAAAGTTACACATTATTTTTATGCAGAGGCATAAGAATTTAATAACGAAAGCCCGCATATTGGAGGAATCCTTTAATACGATGGTATCCACAAAATAGATCTATGTGGTCCAAACTTGCTAAGATTGATTTTTATGTCAATTTACTATTATGAACTAATTTTCACCATGAAATATTAAAAATTAAAGGCTTTAACCATATAAAGGCTCAGTTTTCGAAGAAACGGTAATATGAGAGCGAGTTCAAAAATTTTCCCCAGCCGAAGCAACTTTTCCATACCAATTAAGAATATCTAAACTACTACTACAAAGTAAGTTTTGTCGAGAAATTTTGAAAATTGCAATTCTTTTCCACATAACGGCTTTTCAAAACAGGGCGTTATATGGGGAGTAGTCGAAAAAGTGTAACGATCCAAATCATTTTCAACAGTGTTCGTCCTTGGGTCAAAGCACGTGAGTGCCATAAATTTCATCAATATATCTCACAAACGGCGACCAGTAGTTTAGGACAGACATCAGACGGACAGATAAGCAGACGGGAAGACGAACAGATAAGCTAAGACCCATTCAGAAAATGATTCTGGATCGATCAGTATAATAAAAGGTGGGTGTATACGTCCACACAAACTTAATATGCCCTGTACCACAAGTGGTGTAGAGTATAAAAGTGAGTTGCCATTTGCATACACACAGTACGCGGTAACCTAAGTTAAAGGTTCTCGATGCATATCTACGTGAACAATAAGCGGTGTTATAAAATTAGTGCAAACTATACGTTCTTTACGATATTAGAATACCGGTGATGAAAAAACTCCGATTTGTCGATTTTTACACAATACAAAACACTGTACAACACAGTTTGCTTGAGGCGTTTGTGTTTGTGTTTTAATGTTTTAATATACTTAAGATCGATTTCTTCGTAACGAAAAGACTAACGATAATGGATCTTTTTATAGAAACTCTTTAGCTTTATCTCAAACAAAAATTGTTTAGTTTTTTTTTGTGATGCAATTTGTTAACGAAGACAGAGTTAATCACAGACATCAGATATCATGATACAAGAATGATTTATAACTAATTACTTTGATTTGACGTATTTGACCGTTTTATTAAAAAATTGCTTTATCGATTTTGATTTATACAATAAATTGACCAACAAAGCGTTAAGTTAAATTTGGAAAAGTTAAAAGATATCGCATGAAGTGGTTATTGTATGCATGTGTATATGTTTATGTAACACATCACTCAATAAATCTCTTCTCTGGCAAATGCGTGACCACACTCTTGACAGACTCATATAATTTCTGATTTTCCGCCTTCAAAGAAAATATGTAAAAGTTTTATGACAATCCGACCATCAGTTTACTGGTTAGAGTTGCCTTAGTGACGCTACTTATTCAATGCTACTTGCAATGGAAAAGCAATGGAAAAATCTGGATATTGCTTATTGCTCCTTGATGAGCACAAATATTATTTATGATCAGCAATGGTTTAAATGGCTTTGTGGCGACTTTTGTCTGACGACAAGATAAATTTGTGGTTCGTTCGATAATTCTTAACAAATTCGTAAGGACACCGACGATGTTGAGTCTAAAATCGGCAATTGTTCAAGGAAGCATAAAAGAAGTACACAAAATCGTTTTAGAAGACCGCAAACTGACACCTTATATATAATAAAAGGCAGTGTATTTACTATTTTGCCCGAACATTTGTCCTTGATAAAGCTGTGTTCTAAGCGGGTGCGGCGTTTGCTCATTTTTGGCATCAACGTATTGATGATTCAGAAGGCTTTTTGCGTCGTCTGTTTAGACGAAATAAAAAGAATCTTTTCCTGCGTTATGTGTGAATGAATGAAACATAGGTTCCTCACTATACTGCACAGTCAAATCAGCCTAAAGCGACCATGAAGATAGTATCGCCAAAATAAAGGTAGTACGATATATCCTGTTGGAAGGCTGGCACTATTCAAAAATCATATGGGCACTGTCAGCAGTGTTCCCATGTTTGTGTCACAATGGAGTGATAATGTGAATTAAAAATAGCGACAAAGTACGTTTGAAAGGCTTTTTGCCCATATTTCAAGGCATTGCTTCCGGAAAATTTATCTAAAAGAACAATCAATAATTTCGATGACTTCCTACTATTTCCATATCTTTTTCTCTCTTACGATATACGTTTGCGTTCTATGGTTGATCCCACGAAATACGAAACTATTACGCATAGTTAAAATTTTTTGCATTTTCTCGGCTCTTGAGTGCCTCCCTCGTATCTTCTTTTCATTATTTATATTTTTTGACGTTTATGCATTTGAAAAGAACTACAAAGAAGCGAATCATGATGACATGATGAAGGAAACATTATTTATATTCGCAAGAGAACTTTGGCCATGCATTGCAGATTAATAAAATTCACTCAACGGAGTGGAAATAAATAAAAATATTTATGTCAAATAGTGGAAATATATTTTAGAAAAAGTAAAGTATAGAAACAACTTCAGAGTATCTTTTGAACGACAGCAAGTGTTCGAAAAGTGCACAAAATATGCATTAGTAATCTTATGAACTGTACCTAGCTATTTAATAAAAATACATAGAAAAAGTGATCTTTGCAACAGGAGAATACGACTCTTGCATAGAGCAGGAAATCTTTCCAGAATCCATTGTGTTTCATGCATAAACCTTGTATTAGTACATGGTACAACTACAATAAATGTGCACGAGAGCGAAGTTTATTGTGAAACAAAGATTTTAACCGCACAACACTCCCTCAGTTTTTTCCCCAATCCCACCTTCCACCTTAATTTTTTAAAGTCTTCCAGGTACGGACGTGATGCTCCTTGTCATTCCGAGCTCCCTTGAGAAACTTGACATTCTTCTTTTCTGAAAGAGCTTGTAGTGGCGGGCTTTAAGTTTCAAAATTTCAAAGGGAAGAAGTTTTCGAAAGCGATTTTAAATAACACACACACACGTCTACTACATAGATGATCATTAATAATGCGTCATCCAATTCTTATTAGTCTTATCACAAGAAAAGTTTAAATCAATTATTATTATTATTTTTTTAATGTTGATTATTAATTACATTTTATTTATGTAAAGTTTATATATGCTTATATAAAGTAACTATGCATTTTGTTGCTGCAGCTGTTTAGAGAATAATCGAAACAATATTTCCTAGCAAGTTTTCGTACATAAGTTGCAGTATCGAGTATATTACATTTGTACTGATACAAGTAACGGACTGAAAGACATTTTGTGTTCTATCGTTAGACGCAGATTCGGTTTTTCTGAATCTGATGTATGTTCATATGTTCATATATGGAGTATATTAAATTTGTACAAATGCATATGACGGATTGAAGGACTTAACATACAGACAGTTTTTGTTCTATCTATTGAATCTATTAGATTCAGGATCACTTTTTCTGAATATAATCTGACGAAATTTCGAAATGGTATTGAAACGGACATTTACATGGTCACTGATTTCCGATATGCCCTTATATGGAAAACGTTGCAATTTTCGAAATCTCAGTACTTCGGCATTTAAAGTTGATTTGAAAAATTTAGATCGGGTGTCAATTGTTGGAATCCCTCCTCTATAACAGCTCGTACGAAGAGTGAGTGAGTGAGTTTATGTAGTTATGAGCAAAAAAGTGTAATTGTTAGTATTATGCAATGAAAATTAGTCCATAGCAGGTATTTTACATTAATGCTGACTGTATCAATTTTGGACGATGTAGGTCAGTTATATGGCCCCCATCCCATAAAAAGTTTTCATTATTATTATTACCGTAACTTATTTAAGCCGAGGAAATAAATTTTGCGGCTAATAGTAAGACGATCAACTGAGACTTTAAGCTCTTTTTAAACGGCAGACTAAGTCCGTATGCAGATTAGTCTAATCGCTTTGATAAAGTTACGATATATTATTGATATTAAGTTCTCTCATGATTTCAAACTCAATTTTTAGGGTTTTTTAAGGATAATAAGACCTTAGAGAAGAAAATTAATTTCACGCAATACATTCGGACTACGTAAGTCGGGGAGAGTGCCCTACTCGTGCATTTGCACGGAAGCGGGGTATAATTTATAAAACAAATGCAAAGTTTGGTGGATGATATTCGACCATTATGTGCCTTCTTGCTTAATTTTAGTATTATTTCTCTTCTATAATTACGGTAAATATTAAAATATGAGATAACTTGAATAGTTTAAATGGTTATAAACGTTAATTATTAATATCTGATCTAAATATAATATCTATACCAAATCTGAATTCTAATCTTTCAAGGCGAGGTTAAGTCGGGAGATAAGTAAGTAGGGTCACGTGTAGAAAATATTTTTTTTTATAATATCTTTTAACCTTTAAGAGCATACTGTTGCCAATTGTCCATATTCCATTTCCACTTAATTTTAAAATTCATTTTATAAGAACAATTCAAAAAAAAAAAAAACTTAACGGTAAAATAAAACTGACAACAACATGCATTTAATGATTCAAAAAAAAAAAAAAAAAAAAAACACTAAAGTAGAGGTATGAGTCTTTAAGCACATAATGTAGATCTCTATCGTTATGCTTTTAAGGATTAATGGAATGAAATTTGGAAATTTGTTATATATCTACCTCATCAATAGCTTCGCGTAAAGGCTTCCCGGCAGCTTGAGCTATAACTATTGGAAGTTCATTATAATCGGAATTTGGTCCATTTGTGATACTATTATTATTGCTGATAATGGTGTTGTTGTTAATAATTGGCGACAGTGCTGTACTTGAAACATTATTAGCATTTGTATTTGTGATAATTGTTGCTGTTGGAGCATTTGAACAATTATTGGTGATGTTTTCGTTGTCCCCAATGGCCGTACAGCCATTAACACTTTTGCTAACATTATTGACAGCATCCGTGTAAGTGATGGCTAATGATGATTTCGGTAGTGATGATGTTGTTGATGATGGTGGTGGTGGCGGTGATATTGCCGAATTCGATGTTTCCGACGATACAGAATTGGTCCGATCTTTGAATAAGCAACCATCAGGACGTACCAAAATTTGTTTGGTACCAATAATCTGAGAAAAAGATAAAGAAAAGCGAAACATAAGTGAAACGCATTCAAGTCAAGAATGTAAAATATTTATCATTAAAAAAAAAAAAAACAATATAAAAATGAAACGATCTAAATAAAACTATTTCATGCAAATTTGCTTAAATAAAATTCACAAAAAATGTATAAATATTTCAAAATTCAGGTGTTCGCCGTATTGTAATTTTCATTTCCGTTGGTCATTCTCTTTGCTTCACTTATTGAATATTTCAATTTCATACATATGTAAATGTCACAACAAAAGAAATCGTGGCCGTTATGTGCGCTTCTTCCCTCTTTTGTTTTTTCTTACATCTATCCCTCGGACGATTAGGAGATTAAGTTCTATCATGGCGTTTGTAACACCTGGAAGTCAGCATCAGATAGCGACCAAGTATTGTTAAGTCGTTTAAAAAATATTAAACCTTTTCATGTATTTATTTTAAGGTTTCTGCTTCTAGCCATGTCCACTGACTAATTGCCTGTACTCCCATTATTTGGGCACATCTTAAAACTCGCTGCAATAAGCAAAATTTTCCACATGTTACATTCGGTTTTACAAACGGTGCCGATTAGTATCGAAATATATTCACAAAAGTTTTGAGTTCAAATAAAAAACTGATGCTTTCCATCATCCTCTGAAAGTCAACAGAAATGTTTCTTGGGAGCAATTATCATTTGCACATAAACTCTACGAGTGGACTAAATGGACAATGGAAACGCAATGCTTGATATGTACTGGGACTAAAACTCGTTTACTTTTTTTAAAACACAAGCGACTAAAGATGAATTCTTTCCACTCTTTCGAAAACATCCTCAAACAGCTATCAGAGTGCTTTCGAACTAAATATATTCTTGGCCAACCAGACAAGATTTTCAACCGATTTAATCCCCTGTCGTCAATAATGAGACGAAAGCCTAAGATGTTAACCGTTATGTTCTTAGTAAATTACTTATTAAAAATTGTCAAGATAGCCATAAAGAGGTTGAAAGACTAAAGTAACATAAACGAAATGGTTCAACAATTCACGATCTAACCGAGATTAGTCCCAAAATCAGAGAAGTTTGGAGCATCAAGATGATCAGGGTTGACTTACCATGGCCAAAGTGATGGCTTGTAGCGTACGGTTAGTCACGTTAAGTAAAAAAGAAAACAGAATTTTTTTGCGAAAATAACCCGCCCACACTTGGGTTTCTTAAACGAACTTTTTATGTATCTTAACTCACTTATAGTTTTATTTGCCGAAAATCCGAAAATTAATTAATCTCTTTATTGTTTGTCGAGAAATTCCTTTATTTTCAGTGAACACCAGCTGATAAATTCTAAACCTACATAGCTTTTTATTCCGGGTAAGACTTTTTCTTTACATCAATCATTTTTCCGGAAATTCTTACGACTGCGAAGACCTAAGTTTGTCGGCCACAGGCTGAGTTTGAAATGCTCTCGCTGAACTGATAAAGTCGCATAAGAAAGTTCACGTTTTTTTCAGTACAAATCGCTAGCCTAGATGTTCCTTGAGTCAATGATCTCGATTGATCAGGGCCTAACGCGTGATTCAACAAAACGTACATCAAAGTTCTTAAGATGTTGCGTTCTCGCAATTCGTCTCAAGATGGATACAAATTTCTTTTTTGTGTAAGTAAACTTGGGCGACTTTTGCTGGTTTTTCGTATTGGTACGTTTCAATTGTATTTAATTTCTTTAAACGTCAAATGGGCTTCAAACACATCGCTATGGAATAACATACGTATATATGTGGCTTTGTTGTAGTGTTTCTACAGGTCTTAACCTTTAAGCGAAATAAGAATCAGGAGAAAAAGCACTTTTGAAATGAAAATCAATCAACTTATAAATATTTCATTACTTTGCTGAGTACAGGCAGGTCTAGCAGAAACGTGTGATGGTAATGTTCTAATATTTTTATTGTCATGACTTTCGCAACGCATATAGATCAGGTATGGAAAGTGTTTCGTTAAAAGAATGAAATTTCAAAGTACGCTATTATTCTTCAAGTCTATATCCGGCGATCTATGACTGCGCATGAACGAGAAAATTAGTCAAAATTACCATCAATTTACTAACAGGATCGATCTTTCAAAACCTTTGAGATGATATATGATAATTTTTAGATAAAAACAGATGTGAATGCAAAGTAATGGGAGGGAATACATAAAAAGAAGAGCTCGCCTTTTATTCAGTCGGTTAAGAAATAGTTTTGTTATTATTTAGCGGTACGCTATTAAGATTTAAAAATACACAAACGTATTCATCAAAATAATCTCACGTGTATGTATGTAATCACATTCTAAAGAACAGTGGAACAGTGAGTCTGGATTAATTTTATTGCTTAAATAGGGCCAATCATAGCTTCGACTTAAACCGATTTACAAAGAGGGGTACCAGTGATGTTCTGCTCAATTAGCATTTTCTATATTGTTTCTAAGGTAAACTAAGTAACGAGTAATAGACAAAAGTTTCTATTCGACAGAGTTTTAATGAATTTGAATTTCTTTTCAACATATTTCAATATTTTTCTTTTTTTTATGGATATTTGTTGAACTAATACACCAAACGGAATTATCAAATAACTTGCTGATTTCATAATGAAGCGAAACTTATGGAAAAATTCTAAAATATTTGGGATTTGGCAAAGCAATAAACACAACGTACATAATTTATTCAAAATAATGAATGAACAAAGGTAATAATTTTTTTTCCTTAGTACTTAAAATATTCACACTTAGAAGAGAAATGAGAAGATGAACTATTTTCGAAGTGTCTCTCATTTTATTTATTTGATATATTGATACGGTTGAGTGCTGTCAGTGTAATGTAGCGATCAATAGTTGGAGCGAAATTGCATTCTAAGAATAATTTTAATGACTTTATTTACTTGGAGAGCCTATCGAAAAGATTTTGGAAATTTGCAAATTATGAACGAAAATTTGATTTCAATCGAACTAAGTCTGTTGTCAGTAAATGAATAGAAAGAAAAATTACATTTTTATAAGAATCCGTTTAACCCGCTTCCGTGTCAATGCAATCAGCCAATCAGTGCTTCAAGCACTTCCTTATATCCGATCGTGCGTATACTCTGCAAGTACTTTGGGTTCCTACGATCCTACAATCAAACACAATCAATATTTCTGTATATTCAAAACAGATGCCTTTTCGCCTCCCCTTTACCCATCAAAAAATATCAGATTATCTTCTTATTACCAAGGCAGATACAAGAGCTTGAAAAGTAAAATGATTTAAATACAATTCAATAAGCGCTTACCCGATTACCTATAATCTTAATGTAGCCCAAAATCCAAGCTCTTATAAATGTCTCTGGAAGATAATATAATACCTGTCTTTGGGACACTCTATTTGGAGTGATCATTCCCGCTTCCTTGCCGTCATCGTCTTGTGTGCATGTATAGGACATATTTCCCGAATAATTACGTAAGAAAAAAGTATAACATCTTTTTCCCATAAGACCGTTAAAAGCAGAAGAACCCCCGAAAATGCTTTTAGGCCCTACATCCCGGAGATAAATGTTAGTATAAAAACTTTGAAGAAGTAATCAAATCTTTGACCCAATGTAAATTAGGAAAAGCGTTTCAGCAGACGATTACCTAATAGGACAAAAAATCATTTTCAAGAGTATGAAGCCATGGAAAGAGAACGCAATAAGTTATTGTGACGGCTACAACTATAATTTTTACCGCGAAAGTGAAATTCTAGATATTTGTTATTATACTACAATGGCTTCACCGGCGACGGGAATTCCCTACTTAGAAAGTCATCGAGGAAATTAACAGTCGTCTGCTTGCAGACTTCTCTACAAAGACTTCAGCTACAATCGAGGCCTAATATTTAATAAACAGTTTTGTAAACTTGTTGAAAACGGAGTTCGTCGTGTGAGTCGTTGCCTGATGTACGCTGGATTGATATCTGCTCCTTGTACACTAGATCGTAGGGGAAGTAGGCATCCAGGATGCGTGAATAATCCAAAAGCGACAGGATGCATAATATGATGATCGATGGTATACATATGTTAGCATTAATCTGATTAAATAAGAAAAGTGATGATGAACAACTCCTGTTATGTACTTAGTTGGAAACGGAATGAATATAATTACTTGGGTATGAAACTTCGGGGGCAACTTAAGACGATGGTTCGCTTAAACCGATGTGTGAGGGCTAAACGCTTCGGCGCGGTCCTTAGGGATGTACTCGTGGTGGCTTTGATTATCCCGAAATGCGGGCCTGAACCACTCGCAAACTTTTATATGTAGAATATTAGTCTTGGAATAGAGTACCAGAAACCACTTAAAACGAACGTCCAATGGTTCTATGAAACTCTCCCGATTAAGCCGCCAAAGTAGGCTCAGACGATAAACAACTGAGATTCTGCACGAACATGACATCGCTACATATTGTTCTCCTCTTTTTTTTTTTCTTTTTTTTGACTGACGTAAGAAATTCGACCCTCCACAAAGCTTTGTAACTATTACTCTAATATATTAGAAAAATCTTTTAAGACGATAAAAAGTATATGTAAAAAATCGGAAAGAAATACTCAAAGCATTTTAAGCGAGTGACAGATGCCCAAATTACGTCTGGTTTGGGCTGGAGAAGAAACATTCTAGTATTAGAAAGGGCTCTACCGTAATTATGTTTAAATTTCTATAAAGCGAATGTTAAAACTCCTAAAATACAAAATTTGCTTTAGGTTGATTTAATCGTTTCGCTAACTAGAAACAACAAACAACAAATACACCAAAAAATTTTCATATAAAAATTTAATTCAATTTCTCATTAAAAGCATTACACCTCATAATGTATGAAAATAATTGAAAACGAAAACAAAAAATAAAAAAAAAAACAAATGTATTTAAAATGGAAGATAAAGTAAATAAATAATAAAAAAAAAAAAAAAGATATCATATATGCATGATTACGTGTATCGTGTATTGAAACCAGTTTATGGTATGGAACAGTAACACCATGTATTTTCCAAAGTCCAAACTATTAACCAAACAGTTAAGTATTCCATTATAAATCGATTTGGACGCATTTAACCTAAAAAGGTTGAAAACTGTATTTATGCGGTATCGGTACATACGCCATTTGGTACTAAATATTAGAATGAATTCAATTAGTTTTGAATAATTCTTCGATTCTAATGAAATGAAATGCGAATTTCAAATATCAGGCGCAACAATGTAACGAATTGTTATAAGTTGCGTATGTTATTGGTAACGTAATAGAGAAAAGCTATTGGACTTTTCCACAAGCAATCTGCTCAGTGCTCTTACAGATAAACGAGGTAAATACCTGACAAGTAGGTAGTCAAACGAGAAAATAAAGGCAGGCAAGTAAAACGAGCTCATTTCAAAACAAAAATATTATCCATTTAAACTAAAAAAACCTGTCCATAGTGGATTAATAATTTTCTATAAACTTAATGCCTAAATGAACATTGTTGTTGTTGTTAAATTTTTGTACGCATGCGCGTGCAAAGCGTGCAAAAACTATTTTCATTTATTGTTGCAGAAAAACCCAAAACGGTTCTTTTTTTGTAGAAAATCACATCGCTGGCATTATACAAGACATTCAACACTGTGCTAAGGATAATTAAAATACAGGTAACAGGGCAACTGAAAGGTAATTATCAGATTAAGTTACGCTAGATTAACCTAACATTGAGATGCGTTTAGATATTCCCGCACTGCGTTATTTACGCACTTTAAGACAGTTTCTTTAAACAATTAAAACAATCAACAGATTGCCATAACTTTTATTACGAACGCATCAACTCATGTGTATCTAGCCAAAGTGACTTATTTTCATTTCTTGAAAGCTCCGCGTAACTTGGCTTTAGAACTCACCAGAATTAAAGTAAAAATTGAGTTACATATGGAGATGTCCCTCCGTCCGTCGATATCAATCAAACTTGCACAAATGATTTGGCGAAACTAAAGTCACTACAACCACAAGAAAGACGGCGGCACAGTTTTAGAAGCATTAAAGCGAAGCGAAAGTAACGTTGGCCTACCGAATCTCTTTTCTCCCGCCTTGCGTTAATACCTAAACTTATATAACCCCACCCAACAAAACTCCGAGAACTAAGTGGAAGAAGAACAAAACATTGTTTTTTGCTAAAATCAATTTTATTCATCAACACACTCTACGTCAAGGATGTCACAAATAGCCCCATGCTACTCCACCATTCCAAGGAGGAGTTTCTTATAGGAACGCATAATACGGTCCAATTTCCCCAATGACCTAACGATTTAAACTTCATTCAACATTTCCCTCGCATCCTTTGACGACTTGCAAGCTGATAACAGTTGCTGGCAGGCAGGCAATTTCGCTTTGTAGTCATCGATAATATCGTTGATATTTTTGCTCGACTGTGAGCAAAAGGGGTATACAATTGAGAAACAGCTGCCCAATGCTCAAATTTGCATGCGAAATAGTTTTGTACAGTGCCATCTCTGCTATCTTTTGCAACTTCACGATCCAACTATCGTGAGCAATTGGAATTTTCTTGTTGTTGTTCCATAGTGTAAACATTTCTTTTAGACATCCACGGCCTGTATTGGTTTAAAATCTGTCAACGTGCTTGTCTTTCCCGCAGAACAGAGTTGCAGTCATTCTTTTCAAACCAACCCCAAGTTGGGATCGTACTTTTTCTCCCTCAAAAAGCAACACGGAATCGGATTTTTTCCATTGTTTTGAACATAATAATAAAGTGACGTCCCTAAAGCTACTAGAACTCGTAAAGAAAAAAATTACCCCAATAAAACGAAATGTTGACAGGTATCGAGAGCAGGCGACGCGTAGTTACTGAGCGATGTGTTATGAGCATGAAAGTGTGATAATTTTTTTACACAATACTAATCAATGGATTGGAACAGATTATTTACGCACACTTATACATTTGTTAATGCATTTAACGTGTTTTTGTGGCGCAGTGACTTGCGGAAAAAACATTTTCTTTTCACACCGATCATCAAAGGGTAAGGGATATATGCATTTTGTCGAAACGTTTGCAATACTCAAAAGAAAGCTCCAGAGACCCCATGATTTTCATATAGTCTTGATGAGCGTCAAGTTCTAAAGCGATTTAAGCATACCCTTTTGCCAGTAGGTCTGTCTGTCTATCTATGTAACTTATGTTTGCTGGGCGCAAAGGTGAAGCTATCGGCTTCAAAACCGGCAGAGGCATTGGTAGCTCTTGCATGCAGATTAGCACTGAAAATAGGATAAATCCGTTAGAAGACATGGCTAGTGTATAACTTAATCTGAGGCCACCATTGTTTACCAAAATAAAAACAATTTGATTTTTCACTCATCACTTATATATTTACTACAACAGATACAATGATAAAAATTGACTTGTATTTTCTATGGGTGGTTCTGCAGCACTTGTACAAAAACGAAGCAAATCGGTCATGCCCACACAAGATTATAGGTGATTTTTATCACTTTCTGGTACACAAGAAGTAATGTTGAAAATTATTCTGTACATTCTTCACAGGAAAATACGTCAGATAGGATCCACAACAAGAAGCATTTCTCTTTTTTAGCAGTGCAATCAATATTGACATCAAGTAAAAGGCCTTGAAGACTAGAATGCGACAAGTTAAGTATGTCACTTCTGAATTAAATATCGGGGAAGTTACGATGGTATACCGATGGCTAACGGTGATGAGTACAAAAGACTCGGTCGCAATCGGATGTAATTTTCTTACTTGTTTTTTTTTTTCCATATACGTATATGCTTTGTTTAAGCAATCTGCTTACGATTGTAACAGTAATAGCAACAACAGTTTCATTATAGGTCACATAGATAAAATAAAAATCTTGAATTATTAAGATTTTCATTGAACTGCTGCTGCTGCTGCTAAGATACTCGAAAATCTTTACATATACGATTGAAAAATCCATGACGCATTTTAATTACGTATACGCTGCTGCTTGTGCAAATTTGCGTAAGTGTCATCAGCGAAATTTCCTTAGACTTAAACGTATGACGTTGCAGTT
>CCAG010006819.1:0-58647 GCA_001077435.1 Glossina morsitans morsitans | reverse complement strand
TCATGTTGGATTTAATCATCCGTATCAGATTTTTTAAATATTTTTTTTTTATTTTATTTATTTATTTATTTATTTTATAAATTTTTTTTATATTTATTTATTTCATTTCAACGCAACAGTAATTCGTTTTTTACGAGCAATAGTGTATTAATTGTTATTAAAAGTATTTTAGTAGAAATATTAAAATTTAAATTAAAACAAGATGAAAAAAAAAACAAAAAAAAAATAACATGAAATTTATCTTATTTGTTGTTAATACTTTGTTATGGTCAGTCATAAGTTAATGGGCGGAGATTTGTTTTAAATTTTTTTCTACATATTGTATTGTACTGTCTCTTATTATTACTTTTTTTTTTTTTATATATATTTAACAAAAATAAATTACAACTTAAAAAACGAATAATAATCTTAAACCGTCGGAAGGAGATGAGGAAAATGATGTTCAAATTTATAATCTACACTGAAAAAAACAGTTGGCATGAAATTCAACGCCATTTTGCAATGCGGACAAATGTTAAATATTTAATGCTCCCTACCCTGGTGTAAGCTCAACAAGCATCTTGTAATAGGGGATCAGATAAATTTTGTTCAGACAATAAATACATTTTTTTCTGTTTATTATTTAGCCTTTAAGTATTCATTTTATCGGTACATTACAGACGTGTCCGTGATGGTCATCATATTTATCTTGTGGCTCTCTCTTGGCTGTAGTCTACTGAATGGTTTAAATACAAGTATTGTGTCCAATACTTGTAATGTCTTGCTGCATACCGTTCATGTGTAGATCGTTTTCTGACCTATGCACTCTTACTCGAATATAGTGACCGACTAAACAGGCAAATATTTTAAAACAAGTAAAAAGGCTATAGAGGGCCAGATTTTCTCGTTAAAGACTTTAAATGACTTCGCTTAATAAAGTTATTCATAAAACAACTTTTCAAGAACAAGCGTTATATGAGAAGTGGTTGAGAAAACCAACCACTTTCAATGGTGTTCGTTGTTCGGCGAAAACACTCGGTAGTGTAATGGTGTACTTCAACAAAATGTACCAAAGCTTACAATCTGTAGATTGAACACAAGAATATCTCCCGGGCGGGCAGACAAACAAGCAGACAAGCTTAGCTCACTTGAGTAAGTGATTCTAAGTGATTCAATATAATAAATGTCCTTGTGTTGAACACAAGAATATCACACGGACGGACGGACAGACAGACACGCAAGCTTTGATTGATTCAGTAAGTTATTCTGAGTGATTCGATATAATAAATGTCCTTGCCGACTTTTTGGACTTGGTACCAAATGTGCCAAAAAGGCTTTAGAAGAATAGCCACAAAAATTATTTCAATCGGAGTATTTTTTGCTTTAAAGCAAGAGTCATCGCTTGCTAAGCAACCATCTCAGAGCTTTCAATGCTGCTCCTATAAATTCCTCTCATAATTTTTCGTCAATGAATTACGCAAGTTTTCTACAACCGTTGTAAATGGTTTGAAGGCAAAATACACCCGGAAGAAGAGTGAGCCCCCTGAAAATATCAAAAAAATAAAGGGTCCTATACTCTGAAGTGGTCGATTAAATATTAGAGGCGTAGTTGAAATATCAATCGATTTCAAAAACCCATTTGTGCTTTCTAGTCGTTGGGTTTTCCAGAATAATTTGTTTTCACCAGTCTCCTATCAACCAGCGAGATTACAATACCGTTATGTCACTTTATATAAGTGTATATTAAGAGTAAGTACTAGTTTTGTTATGCTTATAAAATCGAAGTTCCCTTTGATCAATTCGAATATCGAGCAAAATCTGACAAAACCATGAAAATGTTATGTCATTCAAAAAAGCACATTTCGACAAAAAGGGAACTTAAATAATGAAAAAGAAATAAATTATTTGTAAAATGAATCATCATTTCTTAATTATTCTGCGCAACACGACTTGATATGCTTTCGAGTCTTTGTCGAGTCGAGCCTTTGCCACAGTTTGACACAGAATAATATGAAACTCCTTTTGGAAGTTAATGACAATCATCTCAATTTGACACAAAAAAATTTTGCATTGAAATTGAATCTGGTATATTTAATATATATATTCCCCTTATATTTTGAATATAGTATTATAAAGCATTTCAAGGAATCCCCCAATGGTATCTTTAACTGATCAGCTATTTTTTTGTACTTTGCGTGCATTTTGAATCTTTATCTTTAGTATTAGGTCAAGTCGTAAGTAACTTCCAACGAATCTATTGTCCGTGTTTACCCCACAATAAGTCGGCGAAACAAAAGTGTTTTTGGTGTGACTATATAGATGAGGATTCAGTTAGTCTTCTATCAACTGTTTTATGTGGCGCAAGTTATATTCAATTGTTTTCTTAACCTCTGGATGGAGAGTTAAAAAGTGCATGTTCGACATGTAATGCTTTGGGAATATAAACAAGGCAATAGCATTAAGGTGACAGCTGAAAAGATATGCAAAGTATACTGTGACGGACTGACAATTGATCGGGCAGTTAGAAATTGGGTGGTTACATTTCGTTCTGGAGATGCGACCTTAAAAGACGGAACGTCCTTACCACTTTGAGGGCAATCTTTGGAAGGCAATGTTGGAGTAAACTCCTCGTTAATCAACAAGAGATATAGCGAAAAGGTTGAATACCTCGCAATCAACTGTTAAATTAACGTAAACAACAAAATAAATGTCCGATAAAAAAAAGTGAGGTTTCTTTTCACACGACCTAATATTTGCGTAATTTTGCTTATGGCATTCTGTACACGTAAGTATTACATTTCCACAATACTCTCTTCATGTAACATCTTTTAAAATTCTAATCTTTCAGTTTTCTAGGTTAGAACTTGCAAATAACATAATTGCGACTACACAAAAGTTACCAAATGCCATAAAGTTTATTTTGGCAATTCAATATGCTTTAGTTTGATGGGTTTTAAAGAAAAGACTGTTAACTTGAGAC
Source organism: Glossina morsitans morsitans (assembly GCA_001077435.1). Lineage (NCBI taxonomy): Eukaryota > Metazoa > Arthropoda > Insecta > Diptera > Glossinidae > Glossina > Glossina morsitans. Next base: position 55,688 of record CCAG010006819.1, on the reverse strand, counting down.
TTAAGAATGGTGTAGTAGCATCTATTTTTTGAATTAAACGGATGGGCAGAAGAGTTACTTACAAATATTTGGTTCGTAACTAACTTCGTTTCCCTATTGCAAAAAAATTTTTTTCAATGTATTGCGTGCTTTTTATTTTATCTGATGAGCTTTTGTAATCGTTTTGGCTACTTCATGATTTTGCACTCATAGAATTTTTGCATTTTATTTCCATGATACTGACCATGATGTGGTTTCTAATTAATGTCACTAGTTAAAGCTTTACCAACCGAAGACTTTACCGAAATTGAAATAAAATTTTTGTTAAATAACGAAAGGTTAAGGTTATGTGACAATTTTGAATAGTCGATGAATCTCTCCGTGTTAAATAACGAAAGGTTAAGGTAATGTGACAATCTTAAATAATCAATGTATCTCTCCTTGGTCGCACTTAACACAACAAGCATCGAACGATATGTGATTAAGCTGTGTATGCGACATATTCAACGTCTATGCATTTCGCCGGATATATAATTGACAGTAAATCAAGTGCAAAGGAAGAGTAATCGCTTTGTTCAAAACCTGAAATTTTCATAATTTTTTTTCTCACAGTGTATGTAACGTTTCGCTATATAAACAAACGACATTTTGCAATAAAAGATATTGCGTGCATTTGATTGTCATTTTATGGACTTGAACAGAGAAAACGCATATAAGCAGAGACTAGTAACACAGATGAAAAAAATAGAAAACTACTTGATTTGAGAAATACCTATACCCTCAAGTTCGACAAAGTATAAAATTTAAGCAAAGCTTATTATTTATCCTATTTAAAATAAATAATCATAAAATTACTTCATCGAAGTTCATTATAAATGCAAATTCTTATCATCAAAGCCGAGAAGAAGCGCATTGATTTTCTTAAACCGTTTGTAACATAAAGAATCGAAGACTTTTTTTATAAGATAAATTTTTTGTATCCATTTCATCCTTGATCGGAGACAGTACAAAAAAAGAAAGGTTGACTTAATTTGAATATCAATTTCATCCAGATATCTGCCCGCTATAGTTAAGAATTTAAAGCAACCTTAAGAACATCCATTGCAACCTGTAGAGTAAAGTAGACATCTCCCGTAGGATTTCGGCAAAGAATTTCACATGTTTATCAGACTTTATAAGTGTCTGAAATATTGAAAACTTACCTAAAAAATTAGATAATGAGAACGAATGGTTTACACAACCTCAAGTAACAATCCTCTTCAGAAAAATACATTTTTAACTCTTGAATTTATGGAAATGTCTCGACGACTTTCGCCAGAAAGTGTTACCCCAAAGTAAATAAATATTATAGAAGTTATTACGAGTCAGTCAAGTCTCCAAGATCCACAAAATAATTTTACGTGTTGGCGCTTATTCTTCACTTCTTGTGTCAGGCCAAGCTGCGAGAATACTCCTAACATCAGGTTCAAAAATGAGTTATCCTGAGAACTTGTTTTACCTAGTCCTAGTTCCAAAGCACACTTCGGTCACAACTCATTCCCCAGCTGTTGCTAAGAAATCCACATGACACATTAACACTCTCTTTATGCACATAATGGAACTAATATTAAATAAACATTTGATTACAACAAAATTTAGAAATTTTAGATAATTGCTTATGTGTCTTATGCTTATGTTTGTATTAGAATAGTAAGAAGCAAGGAAAAGCGAAACGGGTATGCGAACTGCACACTGCATAAGTAAGACAATAGTGTAATATCTTGCAGAGTTGTATGCCATGTAATTATGTAAAGATTATTATGTTTTTTACAATAATTTACAAAAACAAAATCTATTACATATAAGAAAATTAAGTGAACGCCAATCAAATCGAAAAAAAAAAGAAGAAAATTACTTTTGAAAATATTAATTACAAAACTTCAACCATTCTACGGACATATTACTAAACTATCCACTTCAAAGTTTCCACAGTGAGACGATCAAAGAAGAAATACTAATTTGATATTAGTAACCTATGATGACGACGGAATGAAGGCATCAGTCCGGATAGCCAGAGGTTGCAGAACATTTTGCTTCTAAATATTCTGCGCATGAAGTATGTATGTATGTGTGTGTGTATGCAGGCATTGTAGAAAATAATGTAAAATATTTCACACATTTCCCTTATTGTTGTTCTATCTCAATAAGAGAGAGAGAGAGAGAGAGAGAGAATATGTTATACGCAACAAGTAACTGCTCTTTCTTACCTTCTAGTTTAAGATTTTATTGGAAATTAATATAAAAATAATAAGTTAGTATTGAATAAATAGCGAAGCGTAAAAGCCGGCGACCGGAGATGAAAGTGTTAATTAGAGATTACTAAGAAATTCTCTACAGGCATATTTGATAATTTGCTTTCATCGCGGAAAAGGAGGGTACGTTCTACTTTCCTAGTACATTCAGGATTCAGTATTAGGTCTACGCGTGGGAAGAAAAGTTTTTAAGAAATTCTAAAATTTCTCCAATAACGTCACACGCATATGCGTCGCTATGTGTGCTATAAATGATTGGTTATACTGCGACTATACATATTTTTGGTCGATTGAGAAAACTCAGCTGAATTAATCAAAGAATTTCTTCTCAATCGACAAAATTCTGTTAATCAAGGATACGTGTGTTCAATGTACAATAATTTTTATTGTTATAACATGTGTTCTCTCCTTAGTAATTTTAAGATCGGATACTTCTTTTTATATTATGTTAAATTTGTTACTCTTTAGGAGTGTTATGCTGTGATATTTGAGTGCATTATGATATTAAGAACTAATAGCTTAGATATGGCAGAATGTGCATAGATATATGTATAAATTAACAGCGACTTTGTATAGCTGTGTATAGATAGAGACCGCTTAGTGTCAACAGTTAACGTCAAACTTCGTCAGATTTTCAACTCACAATACAATACAAATTTCATAGAACAACATAACTCATGGTAACGTTGAGCGTCGAGTTATATGTCAGCGAAGAGTATTGAGCATTACCCATCGTTCGAATGATACAAACTCGAAAGGAGAAGTGCACTTATTTTCAGAATGTCACATGCAAAAATGCATGATTCGATCGAAGCGTACCATCGGAAGTCCGAATCCCTGTAGCAATAAGACGATAGTCTGTGTTTGGCGGCATCCAAAAAGTGTGTTCTGCTATAATCTGGAGTAATCCTGAGCATATAATCAGTTCAAATAGTTCGCTGTTCCAAAAGCGGCCGGAATATCAAAAAAAAACAAAAGAAAATGACATGGGCACCTTCTTACACCTCATCCCTCCATCCATCCATATCGCGACATGATGGAAGCATTCAAATTTGGAGTGCCAGTGAAAGTTGATTTCTTCCGATTACTGCTACTGGGCATACGCGAGGCACGCACTTCTTAAACAGGGCCTTGATTCATAGAAAAATATGAAAACAGCGCTCGATGAATCCTTCGCGGCAAAAGAGGAAGATTTTTAAAGACAAGACATCCACAAATTGTGTGGCATGTGAAAAAGATTTATAGCTAACGACAGACAATACTGTGAAGAACATATTTATTTACACATCCAATAACTTCTTCTTCATATTTAGACACCTGCATATGTATATACATATATTTGTGACAGTACATATTTTCTTTTATTTTTTATTTTACTTTTTAAATTTTATTAAGAAAAAAGTCAAACATGAACTAATCACGACTATCAATTAGAAGAGTGAATCTAAGTCAAATATAATTTAAATTTTTTATTTTCATCTTTCATGATCGCATAGTTTAATTTCTACTTAAGCACAACAGTTTTTGTTTTCTATGAAATTATTTATTTATTTATTTTTTTCTTTTTTTTTCAAATTTCATGCAAATATTTAATAATTTAATGACTACCTTTAAAATGATGAAAACAAAGAAATAGAAAGACGTCATAAGTCATCGACACAATATCAATAAACTCAAAGTCAATAAATATATAACGCATGAAGTCATAGACTTCTTTAAACATCAAAATGATGTAAAAATGTACGAATTTACATTTAAATATTAATTTTACAAATTAACTTTTTTTTGTTAATTTTACTGCGGGTGCGTGAAAGACGCTGATTTAAAACGAAATTTGACGTTTACAGAAAGAGATATTGATGGAAGAGTCTACGTACGATACCTGAGCCATAATGACGATTTTGGAAAAAATTCAATCTCAAAATTTGAATAAAAGGCGACCAAGTGTCGATCTGTCGTTATCTGTCGATAACTTGGATTTTGCCAAAAGGAAAAGCAGTTGACCTAAGAGAAAAGAGAGCACATAAATGAATCGACAGGTAATGATGTTTTTGGAGATAACACTACTGCCTTGCCTTATTTCGTAAGGTGCTCAAATATTATTACTTTTCCATCTAACTACAGACGCCAGAATATACACATAAGCAACGGAATCGAAATATGCGGTGCTTTAATTTAAAGGTCTGAACACTTCAACTTTGTATCAAAAATCGTGAAAATGTAGTCTTCAAAACTATACCTAAGCAATTAACTTCACTATCGGATGAGAAGAAGATAGGCTTAACGCACAATCTGGTCTGAAAAGAGTTATCTGCCAAGATGCATTTCTTTCTTCCTGTTAAACTTGAACTATGTTTGCTTTGTTGACGATAGGAGGTCTGAGTGTTAAACGCGACACGTCCACAATCAAGTCAGAGAAAAAAAGTCGATTTTGGGTAGAAGTAAAAATCCATGACCATTTCGCCGAAATGACTAGTCTTCTGTCCTACGTCGCATAGCACTCACAAAGTCGGAACAGAAGCTTTCATTATTTCTTCCTTCTTTTATTTTCTTTTCGTTCATTTCCGGCCAAGAGCATACAAATCAATTTTCCAGATATGGCCTGACAGCAGGGGCGGACTATTGTTGGATTTTTTCAAGGGCTGTGGTTGGCCTAAGTCGCAGCAAGAGCTTGCTTGTCTACTCGTTGTGAAGCAACAGGGCGCCTTACACCTAGAACGGCAGACGTTTTAGATGGGCCTCTGTATACATCCTTCCTTCGGTACTGTAAGGATGCCTAATTTCATTTTGTGTGCCATTGGTCACCGCAAACTTAAACCTTCACGGTGGTAAGCCTTGTTAAACTTTTAGAGACATATGTACTTCTCAGATAATAGATCATCAGATCATATCACAGAAAATGAAAAATTCGAGCGAACTGGCCTTTTCTTCTTTTCCTATAAGATATTCCTTCTGTATGTTTAGAATTAGTTGGATTTATAGCCATCTATATACCACTTTTATATGTTAAAGCGTGCAAAGATATCGCCAACACTTAAAAACTAAACATGACCGTATCATCTGAAATGTCAAATCAAGCATGGATTTCATTTCTAATTAATTAGTTTCGTACTTGGCGTCTTAGTGGAAAAAAGTTCAATGTTTTCTTTTTTCTGAAAATAACAGACAAACAAAAACGTACTTACGCCGTGGCCCACTATTTAATACCCTACCCCATTTCGCTTTATACAATTATTCATATAACGATTTTTCAAATAAAGGAATTATATGGAAAGGGGTCGAATCATTGCGACAACACACCTCGGTGTATCAAATTTCATGTGAATCCTTGCTATCCGCCAGATAGACTGACAAGCAAACTTAGATCGACTCAGAAAATGATTCTGGATCCATGGATGTAATAAAAGGCGCGTTTAGTTCATGTCCTTCTGAGCGTTCTATATAGTGTACAGACTTGTACGGTCTGTGCGGTGTACGGTATAATAATGTTTGCTGTCATTGCAAAATGGCGCGTACTCTACCTTTTACTCAACGTAATAGTATACTTTACACGCCGTTCCGATGTAAAAGATGCAAAGTATAAATTGGGATTACATTGATATTGTTGTCAGCTTTGTTCTAAAAAAACAATGCCATATCTGTTAAGCTAAAGCTTTTTATATTACTCTGTGTTTATAGCTATTTCATAGATAAATTCGTTCCAATTAGTTAAACTTTTGTGTTTATCTCATGCTTTAAGTCAGAAAAGAACAAAATCGCACAGAATGTATTAACGAAAAGAATCGTTGTATTTTAAGTTGATCTCGCATTTTAAGACGATCTTATCATGATTGTCTAAATATTAATGGATATCAGGATTTAAAGGATAATTCTACTTTCTAATTCTTATACTCTACGTCACTTGTGGGACAAGGGTAAATTAAATTTGTACGTATGTACATAACACCCAGAAATACATCCACCTTATGTCGTTCGATCCGCAAGCCCTTTCTGAATCGATCTAAACTTGTCTGTCCGTCTGTCTGGCTTGTCTTTCTGATTTGTGATAAAACTATGTATACCAATGTGTTGTAGCCCAAGGAAAGACGCTATTGAAAACGGTTCTAATCGAATCACTTCTTCGATCACTTGCCGTAAAAGGCCTTATTTTAAAAAGTCGTTACACGAGTAACTATGTTGAGCGAAGTGATGCTTATTTACTTGTTCTTCTTTTATTACTTTCTATTATCTTAAATGATCCCATGCGACAATGATGCCAGAAAGCTATTATGCCGGATTGAATTCTTTACGTGGCTTAAAACGTCTATCTTGCAAATCAGGTCATTAGTTAAAAGCACTTTAAACTACTACTACTTGAAAGATTAACCTTTTTTTTTTTCGAAATGATTTTTTTATTTATGAGCTGTCCGCTGTTCCATTAATGTGCCTCGACTTGTAAACGATTGACTACAAATTCCAAATGTACGTTCATAATAACATTTTTAAAATTGGCACAATTTTTTTTTTTTGATTTTTGCCCTATTTTCAAAAAATCCTAAGTGTTTCGCCAGAAAATATTATCGTAAAGTCACAATTGAAAAGTGAATTCAATCAGTTAAGAAAGAAGGCACTTTACAGGCTATGGAAAGAAGTTTTTTTTTTTTGTTTTGGTTTAAAAATGTGAATGTAGATACAAGCGAATGCAAAAACTTTGCTTAAATACACTCTTTCGTCTTTCGTAAGTAAATACGAAAAAATGATAATTTCGCTTTCATAATTTAGAATAACATCTTAAATTTCTTGTAGGATTGAGAAAGTTGTTGCGCCACGCTGTACGCCATCTACATATCGCAAATTTTTGAGATTTTTTGCCAGAACTTGGTAGACCATCGTGTTTCGACCAAGGGATGACAATGTATTGAATGGCATCGTTTTTAGGATCACTCCCCGTATAACGTCTTATTGTCAAACACTCGTCGTTCGGACGTATGCAACACGCAGAAGGGCTTAAGGTAGGCCCATCTTTTATTATACCGCTCGATTCAGAATCGTAATTTAAATTGATCTAAGCCTGTTTATGCGTCTGTCGGTTTGACGTCTGTCCATGTAAATTTGTGCTCACGCTGCAAGTGGCAATTTTTGAGATATTTTGATGACATTTGGTACAGTAACGTGTCTTGACGTGTTTGAGAATAGCTAGGATCAGCCCACTTTTTCGACTACTCCCCATGTAACCCTCAATTCTAAGTAGTCGTTATATGCAAAAAGAAATTGCAATTTCAAATGATCTGGAAAATTAAATGGGATCGGCTGGTGATTTGAAATCTCTCGTATTACAATTTTCTTACGAAAAATTTTAAGTTTAATACTTCACAGTAAGCACTGGCTCGTAATTGAAGCTTCAGCTAAAAATCAAATTTGGAACATATACGCCCTTTTTTCCAGTATCAGAGAACCCATGAGCGGTAAGTTTTTTTATAAGGCAACACAACCTTACATTTAGTACTTTAGACGAGTGATAACATTTTTAACAAATAGATTGATTGAGGCAAAATTTGAACCGTCAGTCCCAAGTTCTTTTCCATACAAGGACTGCCATGAAAAGTATGTACTTACTTTGAAACAAAGTACGATTTTTGGTATATTGTCATGAAAGCAAATGAAGAATTTTAAAAGGCGAAGTGGTCGGCTGCGACTATAATGTTTTTACTTATTTTAATAATGTTTGTGCAATTGCTTTGAACTAGTCCTTTGAAAGTAAATTCGAGGCAATAACTCAAAAGTTAGTTCTTGAAAAGCTCACCAAATTTTTCTGGGTTATAACATATTAAAAGCACACTGCCCAAAAAAAAAAAAAAAAAATATTTCGGACACTAATCCGAAAATGTAATAAAATGAAATTTTAAAAATAAGTTAATTCCCAATGTGCAAGAATGTCTATCGTGACCTTTACATGCAGTAGAATTTTTACTTTTCTTCTTACCGTCGTGCATACAATGTTGCTTGGTTGTCTCGCTGTTTAGTGTTAATTATACTTTAAAATTTCTTCAAGCATTACACACATATTTAACATAACTCTTTTTTCTTCGTCGCCATAATAACCTAGTTACCTAATTGAATTACGCTTATCTTAAGATTATGTAAACTAATGCGAGAATATTTCAAATTGAATTAAAATTCTTCTGGCAATGTAACGACAGCAGACATATACATATATATATATATATACATCTAGGATATGCGAATGTAAAGCTAAGAGTAATTATTATTAGTGTAGTGAAAATTTATTAGCAAACACATAAATATTTTTCTATTGAAACCGTTTCTTGATCAAAAACTTTTAATTACTGAGTAATTACAAAGCAATAAATTATTTTGAGGTATTATTAGTAAAGTTGACATCGTTCATAGGGGCGATACACTAATTTAGTTATTTCATTTGTAATATGCTGGAATGCATTTCGGAAATTCACCATTTGCCAGTGAGAAGTTCTTCTAGTCATTCTGAGTTTTTTTATTCTAGAAAATTGTCAATCTCTTAAAAATTGAATTAAAAAATTATCCGCTTAATTGCGGAAATTATTTTTAAAAGTCTCTCATGCGGTGCGTGATCAAAATTAAGCGTCAAGCGTATGTGCATGTCGAACGCAATAAAAGTGGTCGCTTAATAAATTTTATAGAAAATTCAAAGTAAATCACACAAGATATTATTCTTATACCATACACGTACATGCGGTACAATCACTTTCGGAATCGATCTAAGTTTGTCCGTCTGTCTGGCTGTCTTGTATTCTTGTGCCAACGTCCAGGCCACAATTTTTGAGATATCTTGATGAGATTTGGTGCACTGACGCATTGTCTTGAAAAGTCTTTATATGAATAGCTATATTGAGGGCAGTGGTGTGGAGAATTTAATTTCTTACTTTTCATTAGACAAAAGGGCAAGTAAAAAAACTAAAGTGAGACACGGTCAATACTAAATATCGCACACCACTTTGTTCGTACACTGCAGCCTGTGCGTTGAGGACAAGAAAACAAGACGGACGGACAGACAAACAAGCTTAAAACGATTTAGAAAGTGATTGCCAATCGATGGGTGTAATAAAGATTGTGCCTATCTCAAATCCATCTGGATGTTGCATACATGTACTCTTACACCATCAGTTGCTATAACTAGCAATTTGTTATTGAAGAAGGTGTCGTTATTGAAAATTTAAAAATTGCCAAAAAACAATAACATTCCACACCACAACAAGTGCCATTTCATAAGTCGAGCAACAGCAACTTCACTCCTTGGGACTCCATTCTTTGAGCACACGGAGGATCGCCGAAGCGCAACATATTCTTTAAGGTGTAGCTGGTATAAAGTTGAAGATATGGACACATGTAGGTTTTGTAGCTACACTTGGTCGAATTTAAATTACTTGTTTTAATTGGTTAGCACGCTTACTGGGCATATATATAAGAAAACATACCATTAAATAACATTTCTATTATGTCTTATTGAGCTAGGAAAAGAAGCTTTAGATTGGTGCGTATATACGTCAAAAACAGTTAAAGCGCTTTAGATATATTACTCTTGGAAAGAATTTTATTGATCATTGACTTCTTCAGAGGCCTTTCTTGCTTTGAATTCTTGGACAGATTTCGAAAATATTCATATCATGTTTCACATCAACTTCTACGGCTAGTTGCAGGCCACGGTTTCAAGCTTACATTGAGAGTGTTTATGAGTTTATCGCATTCATTATTAAGCCCTATTGGTAGTCAAATTTTACCTTTGCATTAAAAATTTTGCTAGCGAAAGCAACAAGAGAAGGCGGACAGACTAACGAATAGGTGACGTTGGAATGGAAACTTTAAGCTAATTGCTTATGGGAGATAATTCGTTATGAGAGCACCCTCAATAAAAAAAACACTAAGTCTACCTATGTAAAAACCGAAAATCACTTAAAGTTTCTTCGAGACGCCGGCCTTATCGGTCTAATCCTATGACTTTCACGTACAATACGCAAACGAAATGAAAATCTTTAGCTACCAATTTGAAATTTCCATTTCATAAGTTACGAAACATTCAAAGAAGTAAAATCAATTTTTTAGAGATCGCAATTACGTGCCGCTTACTTGTATCTTAAAGTAGATATGGCCGAAATGAGAAGAAGCAAATCAATTCAAATCAATTCAAAACACTATCTGTATGCAATCATAGAAAGTACTCTCTTATCCAACCAACTGTGTGTTTTCATTCTCCGATGATGCGTATAAAACATTTCGGATTGCATTTAAGGCTTTTTGTTATGGTAAAAAACCCAAACCATACCGAATGTGAAAAGCATACACGCATTCATATGATTTCAACACGAGCGTTATGATCGCAATGATAATTAACGAACCAATTAAAGATACTTTTTTAATTTTTTTTTTTTTGTTAACGCTTTTAAAAAATATTAAAATCATGGGAATTTGAAATCACTGACGCGTTGCTATAGTTGAGTGTACTCTTCGAGTTACCATTAACAAAATCATGTTTCTAGAAAATTATACATAGTTCCAGAACGGATTGAAAGCTTTAGTCAAATGTGATTGAATCCACACTTTGTCAATTAAATACTGAGGTATTAAATAAATGCGTCAACAGATGATATGCAAGAAATGTTTCTCTCACTAAAGGGATGATCAGAAATAATTATAACTAGCACTAGAATTACCGCTAACATCATAAATAACACACATATTAAGACTATGACAGTTTCGGATCTTGTATTTGCATAGAAAGATCTTTGAATACCTATACTGGTTGTTAGAGTTATCTAGGCGGCCTTGCCGATCTATAAGTGCATTCAGTAACACGGAAAGTGAAGAAAGAAAGTTGAAATACGTATGTCTTTCACTTGTTTGATCAGATAAATTTAAGAAAATCATAGCAATTCACCTGAAAGCATCAACAAGCCCAAAACACAAAATTGAGTCTTCATATACGATGCCTTGGAAGTGCGTCCAATGAAAAGATAACAAAGAACTTCGTCAAAAGGACATACTAGTTTAGTCCAATAAGGATCTCAAACGATTTATTAACAAGAAGTTGCAATACATAAAACCTTGATAGTCTCACTGTTAAAGATGTTATCATTTTCATGGAGAAGAAGTTATGTTTCCGTTTGCAACACCCACAAATCACATACATTTTGATTAAAGAGGACCACAAAGTTGTGTTTCTTACGCAAGTCACTAATATTCAAATCAAAGCAAAAACCATCGAAGTAAAAAATATCAGCTCAAAAAGATTCCGGGCTTCTTTAATTCCATGCTATACAAATCGAGGCAGATCGACGTTTAAAGATAGCAAATGTGCAAAATGTACTACAACTCCTGTTTTCAAACGTAATGCTGGAAAAACTTTATTAAATTTTACAAATTTATTTCGATAAAAGCGTAACTATTATGGAAGAAAAGCTTTGTGTGACTTATAGATGACACGCTTTAAGAACAGTGCTCAGTTGCTTGCCGTGTAGAAAATTTAATATGCAAGACGGTTTTCGTAGGAGGTAAGCCAACCGCAGAAAATGTACATAGTATGTGGGAAAAATGTTCTTACACTGGCCTGCAAGCAATCTTTGCCTCTTTATGCTACACATTTGGTCGGATGCCCCTGCAATAGATCATAACGCAGTGCTAAGCGACAAACAGTGCTGTTGTACCAAGTAGTACAATGGAAGGGAGAACAACATTATCACAGAAAGTTGATTGCTTGACGAAACCACTCGACTATTCACACCAAACGAAAATTGCATAACCGAACTTTACCATAAGAAACTCCCATCTTCTAATCAATGGACTTAGTATTCACAAAGAGCAGAATAATGTAACTGCAATAAGATAGTCGCTGCAGTCACTATGTTGTACAGAAAGTTCATTACAAAAAGCACCAAAACGCTTAGGGCTTGAGCTACAGGGTTAGAACTTGAGCATGCCTTTGGTGGGACTGAAAGAGCATAGAGTATAACGAGTTGTTGATGAGTTATTGCATACCGTACTAAATAGCTCACCTCTTAAACTACGAGATCAGAACTTTATTAAAGTGAAAGAGCTGCAAACATCACGAGTTCCTGCGGCGCCGTTAACTAAACGATAATTGCAAATATCTGACGAATAATCTGACGACGGAATAGGAACAACACTAACCTATTCACATAGAAAGAGCTATTGCGTTCAAATCTTTAACTTTGGTGTCAAAACTTAAAAGATCTGAGCATGAGAATTTAAGAGCATGTAATGCGAAGCCTGCGCTGTCAGATTATTGTTTATGTCATTTACTATAGCGTTCTCTGAATGACGCTAACTTTAAATAAGTCTGCGCGCAGGACTACTTGCCAAAAAACTTGGAGAAGCTTATAGCACAGCAGAGAAATTGCAACCGAAGAGAACGACGTTGCGGTCGTCATGTTTCGGTGACAATACAATTGTCTTCAAGTTTTACCTATAAAATCTTAAAGACATTTTAGAGACTTTGTACTCATAAACATTGCATGAGGAAGTCGAAAGTTACTGACCTTCCCAAACGGCTGAATATAATAATAAATCATTTATTTTAATTGATTTCAAAATGCTAAAAAAAAAAACAAAATTAATAATAAAAATGAAAATAATAAACAATTTGCTTTAAGATGGTGAATATCTATAAAACAAGTTTCTTTTGAATGTTCGAGTAAAAACCGATACTTTTTTTTATTATTTGCACATTTTTATATCCATCACCGAAGGATGGGAGCATATTCGTTTTGCCAAAAGGTTTGCAACACCCAAAAGGAAGCTTCATAGCCATCGTAAAACTTATATATTCTTGATCTGCATGAAATTTAAGCATTTCCGTCCGTCTGCCTGCCAGTGTAAAGTATGTTAAACATTCTGTTGGTTGTGGAAATGAATTTATCGCCTTCAAACTGGACAAAACCATTGAAAGTCCTTACGTGATGGCTAATATTGAAGTTGGTCCAAATCAATCAAAACTTACGCCCATAATATCAACGCCTCTGTTATAAAAAGAAAAATTATTTAGTTCGTTGCTCGTTACTTATAAGCCGCACTAGATACAGCGATGAGAATTTAGACATACATTCTATGGATGGTCTTGCAGTATCTGCACAAAAATGGAAAAAATCGACCATGCCTGCTCAATATTATATAATTTCATTCTCCTGTCAAAACGTTTGCAGCAGAAAAAAAAAATTTCAAGACGCTATAAAACATACATACTATTGATCGATATCAAATTTTGAATTGTTCCACGTCTGTCAATCGGTCTGTTTATTAATTGCTGTGGTAATTTACTCCTAACGGCAAAAATGAAAGTAAAAGTAGGGAATTTTGCAAGGAAGTTGTTGCACCCAAATGTTGGACATGGGTTAAGTCGCTCAAAGGACGGCAATCAGTAACGAGCACCTGATATTATAGATTATGGAGAAGTTTAGTTTTTTTTGGGATTTGTCTTTTAAGATGGCAGTGGTGGGTATAAAAGATTCGGCCACGGTCGAAAACAATTTTCTTACTTGCTATAAATGGCTTTGTTTTCCTTTTCTTTTAATTTTAATATATCTTCCAAATGTCTGTTCGAGGAACAAGTAAAAAAACATTGTATAATTAATAAACACGAGATAATAATTATCTTAAGCATATTTCAATTTCTCGGCGAGCTACGATTGTTTAATTACGTTGAAGAGTTTAAAAATATATTATTGCCATCGCATTTATAAATAAATAAAATTATGTTTAGTGCTTTTTTTTTGCTATTAATGTGTGCGCAGTAAAAGTGTTCCTACGGTCTGCCTTCCTATATACAACACTAAAATATTAGCAGCGTAACCGTTTTGTGAAAATGTTTGCAACACCTTGATAGAAGCTTCGGTGATCAAACAAAGTATACACAGTATAAGCACATCCCTCTCTCCATATTTCCAAATGAGATTTACAAACAGATTACAATTTCCTGAAGATATTTTGGTTTTGGAAATATTGCTAGCAATTCAGTGAAAGGACACGCCTGCACGCATGCTTTTTACTCATTGCTTATAATGGAAAAAATAATAAAAATTTTCGCGTGGAAAAGGTGTTATAAGAGCATCAAAGCTTCATTACGATGACACGGCCGCGGCCGAATATTAGTTTCTCTTCTAATATTTGACTATGCACTAACACACAAACGACCGAATGCTAGATAAACGCTGACTATAGTCTATCATTTATTGCAAGAATCGTATATTATTTCTTTAAGGAATTGAGGAAATATCGAAACCTCTTCTGCTTGCATTAATCAAGTTTCAGTTCAACGCATTCAGCTTTAGCAGGAAATGAACAATCTTGCTCTGACTAAGAATACGAGTATTTTCTGCAACACACCAGCCATATTCCGTGAGACAGCAACTCGCAATAATGACTTTAGTATATCACCTCTTTTTAATGGTGCGTCGAATAATAACTGTAGTGTGGCCATTAAACTCTGTATAGATGTCATGGCAAATGAACACTTTGAACCATAATTAGTATGAAATTTCAATTTTTATAACCGCTACAAAAAACTAAGTTATACTACTTTGAGTCGTATGTTTGCAGCGTCCAGAAATGCCTATCAAAAGTCTCATAAGGTATGCGTTTTCTTCATAATTATAAAGTGATTTTGAGTCGTTTTACTCCTGTTCGAATAAAATGTTCACATTTAGCCAACACTTAGCGTTCATAAAGCAAATTCGAAAGGCGCTGTGTTCTGTGTTCAACTGCACGAGCGGTAGAAGGATAAACCCACCCCCATTAAGAGATAATATAACTATAAGAAAAGGCGATGCAAAAATTTAGCAGAAAACATTGCCCTCCTACAAAGGACAAGCAAAAATTTGTAGTTTACACCCAAAAGAAAATATTTTGACACGAAAAGTAAGTTTCCCTAGAGCCACATAAAAAGTTCACTTAGTAACTTCGATATGATGGGTGTCAAAAACTCGTTCTGAATCGACTATAGCTTTTCATCCTTTCATATCGATTGCACAAAAGTAGGATTATATAATATTTGCATTCATTTGGTCGTTCATCCATCCATCTGAACCTTAGTTTACCAGTTTACTTGCAACTCTCGTATGCATAAAAACTAAAAGAGGAAAGCACCCGCTTGTCTCAAATATGACATACATTTTCACGACCATTTGAACTTTCAGTAGCAATAACTGTAACGCCTTTTCATAAATAATTTTTATATAAAATACAGTTCGAAGTTCAAAAAAATATCACCGTCTAACGTTCTTGATCAGCATTATGTTATTCTCACTTCGAACTTGCTTGCTAAAAACATAAATTCGTTTTTAAATCTCGTTACCTCCCTTTTCTGCAAAGATTCCATGACCTGATCTGATCCATTTCCATTCTGTTAAATATCAGTCCAATAAGAATATTTTCTTATTTCTTTTATTTTTTCAGTGATTATAACGAGTAAAATAATGAAACCTATTAGAAATGTATTAACTAAGGCAAGGTTAAATGAACTGAGTATAGCACAGCCTGTCTACTTCATGCTGCAGACACATGACACATTAATTTTATCCATCTAACTTTATAAATAAAATGAAATTGTTTTTTGAACGCAAAACTTTCATTTCTTACAAAAATTTGGTTAAAAGCCCGCAGACAGAGAAAAAATCCAAGAGAAAAAACTCACCTTATGGTGAACCTGCGATAACCACTACTATCTCCTATGTATGAAAATACTATCCTAAATTGTGAAAAGCAAAAAAGTAAAATATTTTACTAAGTGTGGGCGTGCCAATCGTCCAATACGAGCTTTGTACGCTAGCTGTTTAAAGCAATTTCTCTTAGTTTATCGCTTTTTACCTATTATCGACTCATATTATTATGTATAAGTCATGCTTATGCTTACGCTGTATAGTTATTTAGCGATGCTGATAATATATTCACTGCAATCTTTAGGTTAACAGCCGCATTTTGATATCTCGTAAATCAACTGAGGGGGAGTACACTTAACAGCTTAACAATCTTATTTTATAGCAAAATTAATATCGGACGATTTCATGGTGAATGCCTATCGCTCAAGAATACGAAATTTGATACAAAGTCATAGAAACTGAGAAAGCCATTGTCTGGCTAGGGAGTACGCAGAAAAAAGTGGTTGCAAGTTCAGACTCAGAGGGGTAGGGATACTATTTTACCTATCGTGGCCAGATCACTTCAATTCTGACATTTTATAACTTGTGCCCTAGTTTTCTCAATCTTTACAATCGTAAGCTTTCCCGATGGAGACATGGATAAGCGATCAAATCTGAACTAACATGCAGTAGTATGGCACCTCTAACACATACTTTTGGCTGTTACAAAGAGAAATGCAAATTTGATAGTATACCCCAATGCTTCAGTAGTGGATACAGCAAACAGCAAAGCTATGATCGGGCAAGGAAAAGACTATTGTTACATAAAATTCTTTTTGAAATTGGGCTGAAACCATCGTTACATAGAACTTTTATATATGCATCTTAGGATATTCGCTCACAGTTCACCTTGTTATCTGTTACACTTAGCGGATTCGTAACAACAAAAAATATATTGAATCAAGTTTTCAAAAGTTATCAAATACCTTTGCGACGGAATTTAGTCGGTCATCAAACTTAATCTGTGAAGATCGACTTCAAGTGCGCACTTATTATGTTTTAACTTATTACCAAAAAGCAGAGAGAGAGAGAGAGAGAATGTTAAAAACAGTGCAGCAGTCAGTCACCGATGCATAATTTATAAGAAAAATTTAAACCATTATAATAACTAGCGCGCAAGCTCATTAAAGAGTAAAATGAATAACTGACATAAAGAAAAGAATTTTGTCGGATGTCGGAATGTCGAAGACTTATTGTTCTAAAGAATTCTTACAACAGTCTTTTCGCCAGACGACCGGCCTTCGTTATAAACGATAAAGAGCGTAAGATAATCTAAAAAATCTCAAGCTCTATAACTTAGATCGATTCATTTGTTCGCCGGAAGGAGGGTGACACGAATAAAATAAAATGTATAACTTGTCGCGGACTTAATATTTCTGACACTGCCGTCCAAAAACAAACGACTCGCTTGCGATGAACAAAATATAAGAATTAAATAATAAATATAAATATAAAGAGAAAGAGAAAGATCTTACGATTATTTAATATTGCTTAGACCAACTTAGATATATTCCTCTGATCTTATAATTAGTTTCTTAATGAACATTAATCTATTGAGGAGGCTTAATACTTTTTCATCTATCTGATATGTACTTTATACAAATTTCTGTGTGTTGCAAACGTAACAACAAATTTAGTAAACTGTCAAGATCAAAATAGTTGATAAGAAAAACGACAAAATAGCAAATTGCAATAAATTTCCACTTCAAACATACGGACGTATATGACAAAATAAACGAAATCTGATTTTAAATAACGTAGAAACACTTTCTGCTTGTATATCGATGCATGCTTATATATATATACATATATATGTGTCTGTATGCATAACTATGTATAATTGCATAAATATATATATGCATATACACATATTCGCATACATGCATATATATAACTACGTAGTGGAAAATCGGTCAAATAAAATTGATGTTATGTTGCGTTATGCGAAATATTTTTGTACACGTAAGTATGTTGCTTTATTTATTGCTTTTACAATATGAATGTATTTGCGGTTTTGCACAGACATTGACAAGTTTTTTTTTTTTTTTTTTTTTTTTTAATACATTAAACAATTTATGTAAACAACAACAAGTGATAACAACGAATCGGGAATCGCATAAACAAACTATGAAAGTTTCCGTGTGTTTGCTTACACACACACTCACGCACACAACAAAGAGTTCCAATTTAATATACAACACAAATAAACATGAATATCTTACATTTGCTGGCGATCACTTATAAACTGCTTGTATTCATGCTTGTGATCGTATTTGTGTCTTGTATGTTTCTTTGTATATGCGTATATATATATATATATACATATATATAAACTGATATGTCCGATCGCAATTAAAGCAATTCATATCAGTGAATTATATGGAAACAAAATGGTGCCTTCCAGTTTCATATAAAGCGAAAGAAGGCGTTTCAGAAAAAGAGAGAGAAAGCAATTAAGAAACAAAAAAACAAAAATAATAATAATAATAATAATAATAATAATAATTAAAGAAATAATGGAATACTTACTTGACCTGTTGTTGCTTCTAAAATCACATAGACCAGTAATATTATTTCCTTTTCATCAGATCCCAAACCGGGCCCATTTTGTCCATAAGTTGCCACATATAGTGACACTACATGCTCAGGCACTTGCACTTGCATTTTTCCCATGAATTATTATTCAACTAAGCTTCGGATTGATGTCCACTGATTTGTGATATAATTTAAGAAACGATGCAGTGAATTACTTAGCAAAAGTGTTGTGCGTCAGCCAAAATAAAAAAAGATGAAAAACGATTCTTATTTTCGTAAATATACTAATGATTTGCCATATGAATGCGGTGAAATGTGTGTTGAAGGTGTTGTGTCTTCATTTGTTCATTTGTACTATATGTATAACAACATTTTTAAGAGCCGCTCGTCGGTAGTCGGTTAATCTGCAAATAATCGATTGATTATATTAGTATTCAATATTTAATTATTACGATTAATGAGATAATCAAACTTTGAACTTCTGCTAGACAAAGCAAAATTATTTATTTAAAATATTTATAAGAATGTCCAACATGTCCATTTCTTAAGTTGATGAAGTAATTTTTCCGAAGTTTCATGCAAGTCAATTTTAATATACCCTACACTAGTTGTGGTACAGGGTATATAAATTAGCGCGGACGTATGCAATCTTCACCTTTTATCATACCAATCAATTGAGATTATGATTCTGAGTCTGCCTATCCGTCTGTCTGTCTGATGTATGTGTATGTAAATTTGTGTTCAAGCTGCAGGTCGCAATTTTGGAGATATTTTGATGAAATTGGGTACGCTGACGTGTTTTTACCCAAGGACGAACGCTATTGAAAATAGTTAGAATCGGTCCACATTTTCGACCACTGCCCATATAACGCCCTATTCTGAAAACTCGTTATTTGGAAAAAAATTATAACTTTCCAAATTTCTCAGTAAAAGTGGCTAAGTAGTTCCGGCAGTCTAAATTCCCTCTCATATCCCAAAAACTCAAGTTCATACAACACAAAGATATAATTGCCAACGTTTCACGATGCAAATTATATCATAAGAGTAATTTAACATAAATAATTGGCTGGAATTGGACCATCTCTGCCTATTTTTTGGCTCCTACTCTTTATGATGAAAATTGATCCATAATATTAATTGCATACAAAAATAAGAATTGTATTAGACAATGTGGTGTAGGGTATTTAGTAATCGTGTAGAAGTATAATGTTCTTACTTGTTTGTATTAATAAAGGTCTTAGAAAATCAGTTCCTTGTTATAACAAAGCTAATTAAATCTTCATGTATATTATCTTCTTCTCCCCTTTTACTTTCCCAACAGACAATGCGTCCTGAGCATCACCATATTTAAATGTACACGACGTGTGGCCATGACTGAATGCGTTAAAGTCAGATTATTGTCAAAGCGTTTGAATAGCGTAGTTTTGAGAAAAACCTACCGTTTGTTCACCTTTGCACCACTGCATTGTCGTATGAGGACATTCTATGCAGATTGTGCAAATTTTCCATATAAAAGCTTTGAACTTATAAAGGCGTAACAATAGGTTCTTCTTAGTCATATTTGATAGTTACTCGCACATAAATTAGCAACGCCGCTTGAGAGACCTGCGATTCTCTTGAAAAGATCACAAATATTGAACAAAAATGTGTGTGGCATACGACACAGGTAAGAAGTTATGCTTCAATATTAGGTCCAGGCGGAAAATAGAAATACGACCAACTTGGGGCTTCATCTGCCTAAATTTTTTTAAACAATCGCTTGTCTTTGTTTAAACAATTGCTTTTTACTGCAGGCTAAGGGCTAAGTCTATCTTATAAGCACGAAATGAGCGGTGATTTTCTCACAAGTATTTACGACAGACCAGTGCAACCTTTGAGACAAATGTTTTACACGTCTTTACATTTTTATTGAGATAATTAAAAAAAAATATATAAATACGAAATATTTGTCGTTATATGGCGCTGTTTTCCACAACAAAAAGCTAAAGAAAATTGCTTGTACCTTTATGGTACTTAAAATAATTGTTTTTTTATCTATTAAAAAGATAGCGTTGTATTCCTATAGTTCGCATTTCTCTATGCAAAACAAGTTAAAAGCCCTATAGTTGGCTACGGCTTGCCATTCAATACCCTACACAATCCTACCGATATTCATATAACCACTTTTCAAAAGACGGCGTTATATGCGCAGCAAAAAGTGGTCCGATATGAACAATTTTCAATAGCGTTCGTCCTTATCCAAAAGACGCCAGTCCACCAAATTTCATAAAAATTTCTAAAAAAGTTACGGGCTGTGGGTGGAACACAGAAACACAGGAAGGACAGACAGACGGACAAGCTTACTATCACTTTCACATTTTGAATCGATCGATGTGATGCGAAGTGGATGTATCTCAAGTCTTTCTGAATGTTGCATAGACCCCGCGAAAACTTAATATACTCTTGTGTGGCAAGCGGTATTGTGTATAACAAAAAACGAAACAAATTGTAATATTTTTGAAAATATCCTTAAAAAAATATCTACTTCATTTTTAGAAAACAAAATATGTTATAATTTTTAAAAGATATCAATCAAAAATTAACCATAAAATTGGTTATCGTATTATTATGATTATTATTATAAATTTAGCCAGTGAATAAATTCTAAGACTAAATAAAGCCTTAAAGCACTAGCGTGCATCTAAGGGTTTCGGCTTTATTAAAAACTCTACCGCACTTGAGATTTGAACCCACGATCATTGAATGGCTAGTCGAGACCCTTGTCTACTCGGCCAGTCAAGCGGATTTGGTTATCGTAAAATAATCAAAAGATTCTAAATAATGGCGTTACTATGATGTTAGTGTGGAGTTGAAAATCGAATAGTTGAGATAAGCGATACAAATGCTAAAAATACGCTCAGCGGAAACTACATAGTATGAGACAATTAAAAACTTTTAGGCAGTGATCGCTCCAAGTACTTTCAGGCAGTGACTTTATTTTAAAAATGGGATTCTTGGATCAAAAAAAAATTAGGACCGCCATAAAACTTTTGGCATATCATTTTTCAATGTCTAAGGGATCATTTAAAAAGATTAGAAAAACGAAAAAAAAAAAAATTCCTTAGCTAACAATAAGTAGCAACTAAGTTAGGAAGTGAGAAACAGAAACAATTAATATTTTCCTTTTAATAGCACAACAAAGTAGTTCGAATGTATCATTATGTTATCCAATTTTCCTCGTCCACAAGTATAAGAAGAAGTTCATTTAAGTGTTCGCATATCCCTCGCTCTTATTGAAACTCTTACCATAGCAAAAATAAAATAACATTAAATTTTGTACGTAAAAGATTGATTTTGAGTGATTTTGTTCCAGTCCGAATAATCTCCTATCACCTTATAAACTGATTATCCTGAAGTGTTTACTCAAGGGCCAAACATGAAAACAACGTGAACATACTGTTATTGATAATCTTGAATGAATGGAAAGATTGAGTTTCCTCTAATGAATTACATATCAAATAATATATTGTCAGGATGAAGGCGCCACAATCGTTAAACAATTAACAACAATTGCATGGTATTAGGCTGCAATTCTGTAGCAAACAACAAAGATAGATTATTCAGCTCTAATGCAGTTAAAATTCTCAAAGCAATCCATGATTTTAGAGACTGATTACTTTCAAATCTGATAAACTAATGAGACATCTCTCGGATTCAGTGGACAATAGTTTGACAGAGAGCATCTGATTTAAAAACGAAATTTTTGGCTGATCTAATAACGATGATAGAGAGACTAGGTAGAGACTGATACACTAATTAAGCTTAGGCACCCTTTGCCTCGACAATATCCAATCAAAATATAGGATCTTTGTCAGCCGTAATAAATTAAGTGGAGTTGAATGTGAACTACATTTGCATTTGGGTCGGCCCAAGGTCATTATTATTTCGTTGGCAGGCAAAATTCTTTCTAATCAAGTACTGTTAAGTGCAAGCTCGAACTTCAAAAGTTCTACAAGGCTTTGTTCAAAAGTCTATAAGGCTTTGTTTTCAGAACTAGTGGTGAAACAAATGCGAAAGATCCAAATATGACTATATATGAGAGATATCGAAGATTGGCTTATTTCCACGCTTTGCTTACCTATCGTAAGAGAGAAAAGGATTTTCAATCTATGGAGACTCTTATGCACGCATCGACTCAAAATTCATTCATAACAGCACGAATGAGTGATGAGAAGCGTTGTGAATTACAAACAATTGCTTGAAATGGCTGGCATTGAAGGGAATGAAAGTAAATGCCATTTTCTTAATTTTTCTTTTTTAATGACAACAAAACTCGTAAACATGATAACCGTAAATGTCTCCTAATTTACGTAAAAGAAAAAAAATTTTTTGAAATTCGGTTATAAGTAACGTTGTAACATATTTTGAAAGTGTCTGCGTTGTTGCTTTTGGTGTTTTTAATAACTACATTAAGTGCACCTTTTTATTTAAATATGATTACGCAAAACCATAAATTATTTCATAACGGATATTAACGTTTAGCAGTAACGGTCAGAGTTTAAAAATGGTATAAAGAAATCTCGTAAAAAATTAAGCTCAACTGAATTACAGCAGTGTACTATAAAATACTAGCTGATCCAAGATATTATTAACATTAAAAATTTTAAAAACAAAAACTTAGAGCAACAGAAAAAATGGTCATTAAATGAGCGGGTAAAGGTTGTTCCTACATTTAAATCAGAAATCAGATGGAAAGTTTATTTATATCACATATAGCAGCACCTGATTATTTAATTAAATAAAAAAAGAGCAAAAAGTATGAGTAGGGTGAGACACAGCCCGTACCGTAAATGCCCTACACCACTTTGCTTAATAACGACTTTTCAAATTAAGGTCTTATATAGGAAGTGATCGAAAACGTATTCCGATCCAAAACATTTTTAAAAGAGTTCGTCGGTGGGGCAAAACACGCCTGTGTACCAAATTTCATCAAAGCAGCCCAAAAATTTCCATATGTAGTTTGAACAGAAGGATACATGACTGACAGACAAGCTCAAATCGACGCACAAAATGATTCTAAATCGTGCTGTTTGGGGTGTCAATCTCTTCTAAGTGTTGCATTTTCCACAGCATTTGTCGTTGGGCCAAACTTCACAAAAATATTTTAAAAATGGCGACCTGTAGGTTGAACACAAGGATGCAAGACGGACAGACAAGCTCAAATCGATACACAAAATGATTCTAAATCGTTCTGTTTGGAATGTCAATCTCCTCTAAGTGTTGCATTTTTAACAGCGTCTGTCGTTGCGCCAAACTTTGTCGGTGTATCAAATTTCACAAAAGTATTTTAAAATGGCGACCTGTAGGTTAAACACCTGCAAGACGGACAGACCAGCTTGAATCGATTCAGAAAGTGTTTGTAAACCATTCGATTTGGGGCCTCAAAGTGTTCTAAATGCTACATACATCTTCGCAGAGTTAATATATACTTGTACCGCAAGTGGTGTAGGGTATAAAAAGAAAAGAAGAAACGAACAATCTGAAATAATATTTTATTTAATAGAAATGAATTTTTTATTAATCTGTCTATTATTTCACGAAAAAACAATGCCTTCATCATTGGTTTTTTACCCACTTTAGTATTCATCGATTGCTTTCGTTTTCGATGATTTGCGTAAATGCACCGATTTCTTATTATTTGAATTTGTTTTAGTTTATAATTCCTTGAAAATTATTCTAGATAATTAAAATGCAACGGGTTTAAAGTTCATTACATGCATATGCACGTGAAATGAATATTAATACAAAGGCTTAAAAGCTATTCAAAATATGTTAAGCAGTCTTAACAAAAAGAAAAACGAAAAAAAAATAAGAAATTCAATCATATTTTAAGTTTTTAACGTAAACTAGACACTTATCTCTAATACTTTAATTACTTTAGCTAAAACTCTCTAAAAGAGAATGTCTGTGAACCAGTTCCGAGATATTTGATTAAATATTCATTTTAAAAGTATGTGCAAGTCCATATGCCCGCTTCAATTTTCTTATGCAAATTCGAGATCTGAAAACCATACTTCAAACAATCCACTCTTCTTCTAAAACCTCAAGGCCGCCGGCCCAATTAAAATGCACTAACGGGCATGGTTTTTCCTTTCTGTTTCTGTTTCTGTTCTGTTTCTGTTTCTTTTTTAAATCGAAATTATTTTAAGATGTGTAACAGTTTGTAGAGGCAAATGAAGAGATTTTGCATCCAACTATTCAACTACGAAAGAATTTCGTTTAATAAAGAAAAGCTTTTTAATATCCATTAATGAAACTGGTTCAAGACTTTCTTAATTCAGAGAATTTAATATTTTGTGGGTTCTGCTTCTCTGCTTTCAGTTATCATATTCATACCATTGGACCATGCCTTTATCATATTTTTTATAACTAACTTCAATGGCAAGCTTGCTTAGGCCAATAGCAAGACCTTGAAGATATCCCATGATGTCGACGAGGCAATCTCCGTAGATTCGCTTATCGAAAAAGCTATCACATTTCCGGAAAAAGCCACAAAGTTTCTCCGTTAACTAATTTCAGTGGCAAGCTTACTTAGGCCGATAGTAAGAGCTTGAAGAAATCTCATGACGTCGACGAGACAATCTCGTAGATTGTCTTGTTAAGGATCCGCATGCAACAAAAGATCATTATACGCCGTCGGTTAGACGATTAGCTGGGTATGCATCTGTTATTTGATTCCCCAATTACCAGTGTTGTATCTCTTAGATATTTTCATATGGCAACAGCTTCATATTAAATTGCCAAACTTTGTATCTGACGATACTTGCTCATGTACAATTAAAATGAAAACTATCAAATTAAGTTGACACGGTTGCTTCTTGCAGTTGATACGTTGCAATGTCGATGAGATTTGAAGCAATCCACAAACAATTTCTTCTGTTTGTCTTAGGTGGGCTAAGATGGGTTCTTAATAAGTTCTTACCTTCGTATGAACATCGATGACTGCTGATCAGTCATCAAGAAATTTCCTTCCCCATCGATTATCTCAATGCAAAATTAATTGCGAACTCCGTTCTTCCTCTTCACGTGTTATGTAAGGAATTTCCTGATGTTTATTATTAGTTTTCAATAGACGTTTCCGGTGATTATGTGAAATCGGAATTACTTAACTTACGCGCTCAATGCAGTGCCATTCGTTATAAGGCGAATCTCAACCATTGCTTTATCGTTGAGGATATTTTTATCGTTAATAATACTTTTTGTGCCGTCTTCAATTCTTAATGGTATTGTAAAGGGGCTTCACAATAGAAGGGGTATTAATGAACTATTTATTATACACCAGACCTGATTTATACTTTCTTTATCTACCTTATTAATTACTAGACTAGCTTTAGTATTAAGTTCTAAGACCTCTTTAATACGTAATTATAATAACTAACGAATTTTTTGCCGTCGAAAGTTATGTCAAAAAGTTGTTATACGGATTGAATTCTGCATGGGTGCCGACGCTATCTTTGATAGATCAACATACTGAAAAAACTCCCGTCCTTTCATTACACATTGGATGAAATTCCAAGAATACTTTTGGTTCTTTATTGTAAACGGGAAATCGCGGCGTGTCCAAATACGGTCAAAGCGTTACTATAAAAAAAAGAAGCCAAAAGCTGCTATACCAAACGCTATGTGCCTTAACAAATGTGAAAAACTTCTTTCAGTCAAGTTTCGCAACAAAAAATACTTACAAAACAGAACATTTCGATTCTTCACTTCTCAATTTCTCAAAACTTTATCCCTTTGATTTCGCTAAACAATGCCTTCAATGCCTTAATTATCCAGAATCATCTGGATAAGTCTAACTTGACACCGTATCATAAATATCACTGAAATATATTCTCTGCAGACCATTTAAAGTTGGGCTAAAGTTGGGTTAATATTTTCTCTTTTTAGAAAATCCTAGATAAAGGAAAGACTTCGAGATGTTTTTTCTTTTTTTTACCAAAATGCAGCCAAGTTTTTCTTACATTTTACATGAACTTTATTAAGCCATACGTATGCTATTTTAGTCGATAATTTTTCATGCTTAGGGTAAATCTATTATATCTTCACTGAAGAGCTTCCGGGATTTCTGGAGCAAAAGTAAACGAAATGATTTTCAAAGATCTGTTTTAAAGTCAGCCTTACTGTATTAAGGGGTTCTGCGAAGCTTCAAAACAAGCAAGTTCCACACCATGTGGCCTTTGTATCAAAACTTTTCAACACTGCTTTCTCAATTAAAGATGTGTGTGGCAGCTTAGCATTTCCTATTGACAAATTGTGGACGATTTATCTCAATTAGGTGCTTGAGTCACGTTAGTTGTTGACTGTACAGAGTAAACTCAATCGTCTGACCTAGCTGGAGCACTCCATGAGTCCCTTTCAAACCCATCAAATACAAAAAAGGTTCTTATGTGGACCTTTTGTACAGCTTCCTCCCCTTTCATGATCCTTTAGCAACATTGACGTCACTTGTGACCCACTTCTCATCGCTGTAATCAATGTCTTCAAAAGTGGCTTGATTTCGTTCTACCAACGTTTCGCAAATAAAAATCAGGCCATTCAATTTTTCTCGATTAGGTCACTTTGACCTTAAACTTTTCTTTGTGTGCAGTCGTATCGAAATATTTTCTCTTTAATATTTAATTCCTCCATGATATCACCGGAACTTCTCAAGCAGAATTTTATCGACTTTAGTAACGATTGATCGATCAAATACCGGCGCGTCCTTAATATCAAAGTTTCGAGAAATATTTCTGCTCCAATGTTTAATTCCTCAGTGATTTCATCGGACATTCTCCAAATGAATTCTATCAACTTTAGCAACGATTGATCGATCAGAGAGGGGCGCGTCTTTATTATTGCAGTTTCCGTGCTGCTTACGTTGGTAAGGCATCTTCGCCGCAAATACCACGATATTTTTCACACACCTACAAAATTTTCCAAAATGCAACTAAAATACTTTCGATTGAATAAAAAAAAATTTTTTTTTTACCTATGAACAATCATCTCTTCTATGCGCTATAGTATATATATAGTAGGCCTGATAGGATTAGTGCTACCAAAAAGACGAGATTTTAAAGTTATATTTTGGGAACAACACTACGAAATTTTTCCTTTACTTCATATGATCATCGGTTGTGCGAAACACATTCTATACTATATGTGCTTTTTGAGAATAAGACAAAAAGAATAAGAAATTTGGGATATATTCCATTATAAATTTTCACATTATATTTTCTGGAACGATTTAACAATCTGAGATGAAATCATTCCCTTTGGATCCATTGAACGGGCGTGTTTTTCGCTAAGAAAACTCTAACGCAATAAGATAAACAAGACAGAATACTTAAAGTTGTTTTGCACGTTCCTCAACTGACGATATAGTATCTGCCCAAAAGTGCATTAATTCTAAAATAAATATGGTGGGCACCATGACCAGGGACTTTTAATAATACCAACGATGTGGGTATCAAATAAAAGGATTTACAGAGTAGGAGGCGGCAAGGTAAGTGAGTTAATTCTACATTAATTATGGTGGACGTCACGACTTGGTAAATTAACTTTTTTTTTGATAATACCTTTTAGGGAGGCAACGGGCGAAAGATAAATTTTATCGCATTCCCTTTTTTATGACAATATATAAAAGCACGGGGCGCCAAAGATTTTAATGATGTTGGGTATGCGAGATTCGTCTCCAGCCGAATATAACTCCCTTTTAATTGTTTCTTCTTAAAAGCAGACAGTTAGTTAGTTCGTGTGGTCACTTCAATAAACTTAATTATTTTACGGATATTATGTTCTCCAGATACTCTGAAGATTTCCATAGAGTTGGATGTTTCGAAAAAGGAATTTTCGAATAAATTCGAATTTCGTTGTACCTCCCGTAGAAATATAACTCTATTTTAAAGAGAAGGTAGGGTGTTATTAACTTTCAAGTCATTCTAACAATAGGAAGGGGATCGGAGATTGTATGAGTTATAGGATACTTCCCTTAATCCGAGAAACTGTTTAACCATATTTTCGTTAGTCGAGCTAAAAACACTAAAGATCGTGCAAAATTTCTAAGTAAAGTGCTCCTGCGTTCGCAAATCCACTCAAATTCAAATCCAATCATTTTTGTAAATTTTATTTAATTGAAATACCGATCAAGAAAAGTATGTACGTTAAACGTGCACAGCTGTCTGCATGCGCTTAGTGAATGCAACAACGGATATCTCAGATATCTGTGCTTCTAGAAGATATTATAACCAAAATGTCCTATAAAATATTAAGCCTTCAACGAGGTTTCATGCTATTATTTTATTCACATTCATTTCTTGCTTTCTTTTGTTTCGACTGAACACTGAAATTTAGGTCCAACTAACGTTATTTATATTAACGTGCTAGATCTATTATTTTTAAATTATGTAGCATAAGACGATTTTATATCATAATGTATGTAGTTAATGTACATACCTTTGAAATGCAAACAAAATTTTTCTATTTTTGTTATGAATGTTGTTGTTATTGCCGTAGTCTTAATTTGACCAACAACTGTGAACAGTTGTTAAACAAGTTTTTAACATAAAACACAAAACAAAACAAAACAAAAAAAAAAAACAGAAGACAACAGCAACGGCAAGAGCAAAGTGAAAAAAGAAGACACTAAAACAATAACAGACAACAATATATCTGAAGCTAACCGTCGACAAGACGAAATAGAAACCATGGTATTGAAAAGAATTCAGCTTTCAGTATTCTTAACATGTATGGAAATGCGTATGACTTTCTTTTTTTTTTAATGCAGAGAATAAGTTTAGAGTAATTTTATTTGTATATCCACCACCGACAGAACGGGGTATTTTCATTTTCTCAAAGCATTTGCAACAGCTGAGAGGTAAACCAGAGAAACCTTACCCCTTATGTCTGCTCTTGATCAACGTCAAGAACATACCTGTTCGTCCGTCTACGCAGTGCGCTTGGCTCTACAGCACTTGTACAAAAAAAGGAGAAAATTCGCCGCGCCTACTTAATGTCGTAGGGTATCAACGTTGGATATTTTCGTTTTTTTTTTTACCTACTTTTTAAGACAAATGTGGTAGGTATAAGCGATGCTATCACAGCTAATTGAGCGGAAGGTTGTCCGAAGGAGATGGCGGTCTATGTAATGTCGGTGGTAAATATTCTTCCGGTCGCAAAGATTTAGATATCAGCTTCAAATCATGCAAAACTCCTTCAAGTTCTTACAGGTTGGTTGATATAAAATATGTGTCGCACAACATAAACCGTATAGTGCAACATAAAACCATCGTGTGGTTTTCAAAAGCCAAAAAATTGGGCTTCTGCTCATGCTCGTAAAGCCCAACAGACAAAATTTTTCAGATGTGATTCTATGGGCGATCCTATAGTACCAACATAAAGATGGAAAACACTGGTCAACATAAATATCTGCGGAATTTTAACACAATATATCTGTTCCAAAACGAACGATCTGCTGATCTTTTTTCTGAAAGTTTTTTCCAAACTGTGAAGCACTAAAAATACTTTTTTTTAAATTTGACACTAAAAGAGCGGAGCTAATAATGTTAGCGTAACACATGGGGGCAAAGAAGTCTTTTCACATTTTACCCTAAATCTTCTTTCTTAAGTTTAAGATACAAATATTCCTTCTATTTTGAAAGTATATGGTTTCCGCAACGGCATGGCCACCAGAGAAGCTTTATTCTGCATACAAGTTCTACTCGAGAGCTGTAGAAATGTGCATAAAGACGTTTTTCTCTATTTCAAAGATTATGAAAAAGCGTTTGGCAAGGTAGAGCATGATATATTACTAGGTATCCTGAAATATCTTGGTATTGACCGAAAAGATATATGCTGCATCAAAAATCTGTATTGGACACAAACAACATAAGTCCGGAGCAACGATGTCAGAAAAAAAAACATTCCTATAAATAGAGGATTCGCCAAGGGTGCATTTTATGTCCTCTTTTCTAACGTCTATTCTGAAGTAATCTTTCAAGAAGCTATTAAAAAAATCGAAGCTAAGATCAATGGACAATTCATCAATAACATCGGGGTCTGCCGACAAACAGTTCAAACTGTAAATGATCAAAGTAAAAGCTTTGGGTTAAATCCAAATATCAGCAAAACCAAATTTATGATCGTAGGTTTAGCGAAAACTCCATAGGCAAATGTCAGCCCATTACTTAATAGCCCAAGTATAGAAAGAATTTCCAGGTTTGTATACATCGGATCCCTATTACACCAAGACTGCCACAGCGACGTAGATATAAAAAGAAGAACGGAAATAGCTAGATCGTCGTACACAAAATATCAGAAATGTCTAGAAACCCGGAAGTTAGCTAATCCTTTCGTCTTCCTTTCATGAAATGGTTTGTATGGTCTACAATCGTGTACATTGAAAATCAATACAACAAACAGGCTGGAAACCTTCGAGATTTGGTGTTGCCGCAGAATTCTAAAAATATCGTGGACAGTATCCAATGCCGAAGTCCTGAGAACAATGAACTCTGAGCGTGAAAAAAACGAGAAAAATATGAATTTCTACACTTAATAGTGGAAGGCCGTAATGAGAGGCGGCGATGCACAGGCAGAGAACAAATATCGTGGCTGAATAATATTCGAAATTTGACAGGACTGAAAACCATAGGTGAATTCATACACATAACAAGGAGTCGAGATGATTTTTGGGATTTACTTAATAATATGACTTAGTAGGGAATAGCATCGTGAAGTGTACAAAAAGAAAACAATGTGATCACATATATCCATCAATGGATGGGTAATAAAAGAAGAAGTTGTATTGAAACATCTCCTCTCCTTCGTTTTAATAAACACTCAATCGCTTTATTATTTATTTATCATACCCTAAACACCCGTTGTGATATAAGGTTTGTGCGAATCTATACAACACCCAGAAGAACTTTTATTTGGTCTACTGATGCATAATCATTTTCGGAATCGGTCGAGGCTTGTCTGTCCGTCTTAGTTTCTTTTGTTCAACTTACAGGCCACAATTTTTAAGAGTTTTTGATTAAATTTGATAAAATGATTTGGATTCGACTACTTTCTCGCCCACTTGCCATATAACACCTTATTTTGAAAAGTCATTATATGAATAACTGTATTAAACTGTATTTAAAGGTGAGCCGTCTCCCATCTTAGTATTCCCACTTATGCTCCGTTCTTAGAAAGGAGATGATCGACTATCTTTATAATCTTTCATTTTAACTACATAAATAGGTGATGCAAATAGTTTGCCCAGCGCTCCGTCAAATCATGCTATGGTGAGTACGTTGATTTCCAGAAAGAGTGTATAATAATAAAAGATAAACATTCAACGACAAACTTTGCACCAACGTTATTGATATTGTCGACGGTGTTTAGCAGTTACGTCAAAGTATCTGGGAAGGTTATATAAATCAAGTGAAGTTGTGAAGGCAAACTCGGAGAGTTCATGTAACAAGCACTCTCGCAGCCATTATATATAAAAATATATTTCTTTAAGAAGCAAAATGATAGCTCACTTCGGAACACCTTTCAGTTGTCAACTTGCCGATAAGCTAATAAAGAAACTCATCAATGCAGTCAAAAGAAAAAGTTTTCCTCTATACTTTGGTAAGCGTTTTTGGAAGAACTCACAAACATGTCTACCCTTGGATGCTTTAAGCAGTGAAGCTTCTGTCTTCAAAAAAATTGAAGAAATTAAAAGTCGTTGAACCTCCTCTCAAAACTAACCGCCTACTTTACCTTTGTATGCTTGTTAATTAGCGAAAAGAAATCTCAAAAACTCCATACGTGTAGATATACAACAAAATACAAATTATGTTTAAATTAAAAATTATGTTTGTTATAAATAAAATATGAATTGTACATATTTGGACGTTGTGCATGACAAGTTAAGGTTCGCAATATTTTATGCGAAGGCGTAAAAGAGTTTTGAAATGCTATCAGCAATAACATCTATGGCAAAACCGAATATAAAAGACCTGCCCGTTATTTTTGTGTTTCCCTAACAAGTTTTTATTCAGAATTCTCTTATTTGCAGATACTTTAAGTGACCTGGTTAACGCAAATCGGAGAATTGATTTCGAATTTATTTGAACTTCGTTCCCGAGACCTGATCAAATTCTTTGTTTATAATATTTGGTTCGTTTCCAAAAGAGAGCATAAGTAGTACTGTAAGAATAAAACTGCGGCTTCTTCATTTGAAACCATTGTCTTCAAGTTATGAGCAACTATGTAAATTATCACACAACGTAGATTCTTGGACCTATGTGTAGTTCTGCAACAAAAAAACACAATTTGCGGGAAACTTTGTCCGATTAATTCGAAAGACATCGCTGCTAAGTCCTTACGACTGATGAACAGTGGATACGTTCCGATATGCAAAGCCATGAACACAAAGTAAGCGAACACTGTTCGAAAAAATAAACTAGAAAGTTCAAATAAATAGAAATTTGTTAGATTTAAACGGCCTGGTGTTCTATGAGCTTTTACTCCTAAAGCAGGCGCTGGTCCTTTATTTATTTATTTCAAATTGATTAGGAAGACAAATTCCAAGCAAAACCTAGAAGAACTACAAACAAGCCAAAACTTACATTTAAGCCAATACTACTAATAATAACAATAATAGCAATATAAGAACTGTCTAACCATCTGGTGCTCATTAATTATTTGGACTTCGCAGCGTAACAAAACTATTCATTATATATATTCATTATATGCTACATTTTCTATATAAATCACTATGTTTTTAACAGAATCAGCAAGCTGATCAAAGTGGTAGTAGTTCCTGTTATAAAGCCTACATTGCAAGCTAAACGAACTAAACATTAGATAATTCGCACTGCAATGAGCGAGTCTGAAAGGAAAAAAGTGTCGAAAAGACCGACCCGGAACAATGATATAGATAATGTCTAATAAATAAAAAGAGGAAACCCAACTCCCAACAAGTTTCACCATAACAACCATTCCAACCACTTTCTGACCCGTCTCCTGACAAGTGACGGCAAGCGTATCAGGTTAAGTCTGCACATAGCCAGCTAAACGTACTAAACATTAGATAATTCATACGGCAATGACTGGGTCTAAAAGGAAGATAGTGTCGTAGAGACTGACCCGGAACAATTATGTCAACAATGTTTAGTAGATAAGAAGAGGAAACCCAGCACCAAATCAATTTAATCACAAAAATCATCCCAAATCATTTCGTCTCTCCTGACCAGCGTAACAGGTAACCGTATCAGGTTAAGCCTGGTTGCAAATGACGGAAGAATTCTAGCGGCATTCCATCTCAAACCGTGTAAAGCAAAGAGAAAAGAAATTTCTCTGAACAGACTCAATTCGATCAATGGTACATTGATAATAAAGTGCCCACACAATGACAAAATATTCCATAATTGGACGATTAAGCGCAGTATATAGACGTTTGCAAATAAACGGGTCATTAAATTCTTTATCCCATTTCTTAATAAAGCCCAAAACCAACTTCGCCTTGTTAAGGGAAAACTCAATGTGAAAGCTAAAGTTGAGTCCGGAGTCATATATCATACCCGAATCTTTAAAGCGAGTTATATTCACCACCACGTAATTGTTCATAGAATAGCAAGTAGTCAGTGGAGACACCCAACAGCAGTACATTTTCTAGCACTTGCCTAAATTACATGACATACTGTTGAAACAACCACCGGTCATTCAAAGATACCAAATCTGCTTGCAGCCCATCAGCATCAAGCACTGAATTAACATCAGTACACAATTTCATATCATCCGCAAACATAAGAACTTTAAAACAGCGGACACACAAATGAATCATGAATGATTTAGATGTGCTCCAGTCTTCGGAATTTGGAAATTTATATAGGAATAATAATACGCCTGGTAGTTGAAGTCCATCTAAATAGAATTCATTTGGATTAACTAAAATCACTTCAATACCATTGGCCTCTGATAATTCATAATGGAATGATGGCTCGTTAATTTCATCTAATGAGTATAACGGCCGAAAATATGGGAAGGCAATAATGAAATTGAAATGACCAAGGCGGCCTCAAGGCATAGTGCAGTGGTTTTCCAACCAAAAGAAACCATCAAAAATGATATTATCGTGAGTTTTCATATAGCAAAACTCTCCAAGGGAATATTTGCTGCTCTAACCTGGCATGTTCTACCCTAGTAAATGCTATCAGCAGACATTACTCCTTCCGGTTAACACAGGTTTCAATGGACGACTTATTATCTGCTTAGACGATGCATCGATTTTTATAACTATACCCTAATATAGGCCTTAAAAGAGGAGACTTTTTTTTCATATAAAATTCGAAAGTTGCTTAAGAAGGCAAGAAAAAGTAGTAGCGTCGGACAATAGTTTCATTAATTAATTCATAGAACTACTACTTTATACTTGCAGCAGTTTAGCACAAGGATTTTGGACCAGTATCGACAAAATTAAGCAAGTAAATCGGCCATCGTATTGGTGTTTATTTTTTTTTAACCCGCAGTGTGGCTGAGTTCAACATAGTTTATGGATAAATGAAAATCTGTTGTGGTTTTAACTGGACTGTTAAATTAAATTATTTGCATTAATATTTACAAACATCTAGATTGGGACTGAAAAAGTGAGTTTAGACATCTTGGTGTCAAGTTTCGGGATTGGTACTACGATTGCGAGTCTGCAAAAGTTTAATTGAAAAGAAGATTTTCTCCTATGGTGCTGTAGGCGCTTTCTATGTCAACATTTCTGTGAATGATGATCTTTGTCTCTGCAAAGTATATAAAATAATAATCGGGTAAAAATTGCTTGG
This sequence comes from Glossina morsitans morsitans, assembly GCA_001077435.1. Classification (NCBI taxonomy): domain Eukaryota; kingdom Metazoa; phylum Arthropoda; class Insecta; order Diptera; family Glossinidae; genus Glossina; species Glossina morsitans. The sequence continues at coordinate 20,381 of CCAG010006819.1, read as the reverse complement.
AAGTCTTTCAGTGTTCCGGTGAAAACGTATGATAAGATCATTCTCGGACTCTCTTTTATTTAACAAATATTCATTATGAGCTTAAACTGCGAAAATGTCAAGCTTTCAGGAACATAATATAATTTTAAGAACTCCTATAAAATTCTTTTCCCAGATTTCTGAAACTATATGAAACGAAATATCGATGAATTTTCAAATAGACTTTTTAGAGAGACGACTGCAAAACCAATAAACACTAGTAACTACACTGCAGCAGAGGAACCGAAAAAACAAAACAAAAAAAAACAAAATACAAAAGAACATGTCTCGAAAATATTGTGAGGGTTGATAAGAGTGTTAACAAGAACTTTTTCAAATTTAATTTTCTCCCATTCTTTCTCTTCTTCAACTGAGCATATGCTGTTTAATTTCATTGAAACATAGTAAACGCTTACAGCTGTTTTCATGTTAGCTTTTTTTAGGTGAGCAACAGGTGTAGGATTATTTACAAGATTTTCAACAGAACATTTTTTTTTTTCGTTTTTTTTTCTTAGATCTGCAAGAAATTACAGTGAAAGAAAAAAATTTGACCTCAACTTCTATTATGTTTCTACTACTATTTTAAGATCTTCCGGTATCGGTTGAATGTATGACGAAAGCAGGTTTTACTTGTTAATGTATAGGAGTCTTTTTGCTATTTTCTTTCACCACAGGCAACGCCACACAAATAAAAAAAAAGAAACCAAAAATAAGAGTCGCAAATTTTTTTTTTTCCCCCCAACTAACGTCGTTAATGATTTTAACACCTTTTTTGTTGCCGTTTTCTGTTTGCTAAAAAGTAATGTCTTAGTTCTTTTTTTTTTTGTTTTCGTATTATTAACGGTGTTGAAAACTTTCGTTTACTTGTGAATTCAGCACCTAAATGTATATTAACTGTGTTACAAAGCTTGCAGCACAAAAAGAAGTCTTAAAACACGACTAATTTGAAGAAGACTTTGCGAATGGATTTTCTTACTATCCCCCGAAATGACACTCAATGGATTTTCGATATGCTGCGGAAAGGCAAGCAGATTCTTGGCTCGAAAATAGATAGAGACGTTGGGTAACGCATAGCTCACCACAGATATCTTCCACAATCTATGCTTAAAACGAGAAAACTTTACTTGCGTCACATCCTTCAATCTATTGATGTTGGCTTTTCACCCAAAACTCACCCAAGAAACACGCCAAAAAATGCGGATAACACATGGTTCTTTTTGAAGGAAAGAGAATTTTAATAAATGAAAATTTAGCAGAAATGCGCACATAGCACGTACCTGCAAAAAGCTATTGAAGAGTCCTTTATCCATAAATTTGAAGATAAACATAAAATCACTAAAGCCTCAGAACTTTAAACTCTCACGCACTTGTTGCACATTTATTTTCCTATTAATATTAGTGTAAGTGATGGGTATGAAAAGATTCGTTATAAGCCTTATATAATATATCTCCAACTTTTGTATTATTTATATATTTATCTCTTCACACGCTAAAAAGACGTTGGCAGCAGTAACAGTAACAGCAAAGCATTTAAAGACTTTAGTTAACTAAAACCACATTAAAAAATTGTTGTTGGTTTTCCTCTTGTATTTTTACATCACCATTAAGAATTCTGGTTTATTTAGAGAATAGTTTTTTTTTTTTTCTTTTTAAACGTCACTTTGCCTAAATTGTCTTTTGCTTTTTTATTTCTTAAAAAGGTTTTGAATTTTTTTTTTTTTTAAGAGCTTTACTTTTAATTATTTTAAATTTTTTACTTTTACACAGCTAATGCTGTCTTTTTTTTCTTTTTTGTTTTTTTTTTTTGTTTTTTCAATTTATTACTAATTTTTTAATCCGTTCAATGACACGCTCCAGTCGGTGGTAAGACAGCAACTGATCATCACTGATATTTGGTGCGTTTGTAAGACTTATACAGAAAACCCATTTTTCTTATTCGCGTGTAATTGAGCTTTACCTTAATATTTAAAAATTCTTCTTTATAGCGTTTTCGTGCGGAGAGTCTCTCCGATCATTTTTGTTAAGTTTTGCTTTCTTTCTGTTTTCATTTTCCATTCAAATCGTGTTTCTTTCCATCATTCATATTTTCTTTCCTTAACCAAATCATTCAAACAGGTATACGAGCGCAACACACTCGTGGTGCTTATAAGCTTTGCTCAAAAACTTGTTGATATCTTATATTATTGGGGTCGGTTCCTCGCTCTCGTATCTCTCTTTTAGAGAAACGCTTGTTTCTTTTTTTTTTCTTTTTCTGTTTGTATTATTATCTTAAATCGTCATATGTGAGCGCATAGGTAGACCAGCAGCGATTTTATAATACATTATTGGTGGTTAATGTTTTTTTTTTTTGCTTTCTTTTTTTTTTCTTGTTTGCTTACCTATGCAAATTAGTAAAGACACACCAACGCACGTACATTTATCCAAATTGCTTCTTTCTTTTATTAAGAGATAAATTTCTTACCCCCTTTCGGTCACGTAAACATACCTGCGCCGGTAGGGATAGTGGTTATCGATGTTTCATAATTTCAAAAACACTCGCTACTACTATATATATAGATATTGTTTTTTAGTTAATTCACCGGTCTATCTGTCTCTTTCTAAAATTTACCAAACATAAATAAAAATAAAATCCGATATATATATTATCATAATCAGAGCTATTAGTTCGATCGCACAAATTTGCCTTCTGAATATTCTTATATAAGACAAGGTCTTCAATATACTTTCGTGTATCATTCTTATATGCCAGATATGGATTTGAAAAAAGCTGTTTGAACTGACGGTTTCCCTCAAAATTTGCAAATCCTTTTTGTTTTGAGATGACGTCACAACTAATCTCAGTTTTCTTTGAAGTTTGACTTTCTCAAAGTTTAGCATCTAATAGGGAGCATTCCTCTGGTAGGTAGGCAATTGAAACAAAGTTTTTAATCAAAATTGGCTTTCAACGGCGGCATGTCCGATAAAAATTTCAAATCTCACCGAATCTTGTGCTTATAAAAAATAGAAACCGGGCTATCTTGCGAAATTTATTTCATCATTATACCCAACACTACATGTGTTATAGTAGCTTTGTGCAGATATACACATCAGCCACAGGGACTTTGGATAGACCCATTTATTTATGTTCGTGTTCAGCCTATACACCGGAATTTTTGGGATTTTTCGATGAAATGCCTGTCTAGCCCAAGGCCAACCTATGGTAAACGGCCCGGATCTTAACACTTTTTCGATCTCTTCCCATACAACACAATATTTCGAAAAGTCGTTATATGAATAATTGTGTCAAGCGAAGTTATGAAGGGTACATAATGGTGGGCCGGGGCCCACTATCATGTTTTCATTTGTTTTTTTTTTTTATTTTTATTTAAGCAACCTCTTAAATGTCCCAGAATGATACTCCCAAAATTTTGAGGGAGGCTGACGTCTTTATGTGATCGAAAGAGTCTAGTCTACATTAATCAATTTTCGACTAATTTTTTCGAGAAATAAATAATTTTTAACTTAAACGGGACATTTTTTTTCTACTGATAAGTTTACAAAAATTGTACGCCTTTTGGCGGTCATTAAATATTTTTTGACGATCTTGACAATTGACCACACTATAGTTGAGCAAGACCGCCCATTAGGTATGTTACACCACTCCGCTTAATATAGCTGCACAACCATTTTCTTAATAATACACCGAATATTGTACATGATTTCGATATAAACGCGTAATTTTCATGAAATCTTTCGTATTGCAGGATACTCCAAACGTCAACTTACATGATGCAAGTTTGGCAAACTTAATTGACTGGCCAAAGAATTCATTATTTTCCAGTTGCTTTCCATTATAACAATTGGACTTTATCGCCATAGAAGGGCTTGCTTTCTTTTGAGCCCCTGCACATGGTGCAATCTATGAAATAGACCTATATGATCAAAATTCCCTATGATTAATTTACTAAGGGACAATTTTCATCATAAAATATTAAAAATTACAACATTTTAACATATAAAGGCTTACTTTTCATTACAACCCTTATATGGGTTGGGATCCAAAAAATTGATCGATGTGGTTCAAATTCGTTAAGGTTAATGTCTATATCAACTTGTTATTATGAATGTACTTTGATAATGAAGTCAGGAACTTATGCCTTTTATCATATAAAGACTTCGTTTTCCGTAAGATATTCAAAATATTGTCCCCTTCAATCTAAAGTTTTCATATCAATTTAGAATGCCGATGCACTATTATTTGTCGAGAAATTCGAAAAAAATCCATTCTTTCTTATAATGACCCATCAAAATAAACAAACCCTCCGAACCATTTTCAATAGCGCTCGTCTTTGGCATAAAGTACGTCAATATGCCAAAAATAGATATAAAAATAATAACGACGATCACAAAATTAATTTTCATCAAAATTTACAGTTAATCTAATTTTCCTCTTCTCAAAATTGGTCGAAACTCCTCTTATTAGCAATTAAGGAAAAATAAAAGCATTGGAAAAAAAAACGAAAACTAGCACCCATTAAATTGCCGTACAAATCAATCAGCTCATTAGCTTTAAGAAAAGAACAACTGGATTCTCTTAGTTGTTAATAAAGTAGAATTAAAGTACAACTCGGCCTGAGTGGCCTAGTAGGCAAGGCATCTCGACTAACAAGTCGACGGTCGTGGGTTTAAATCCCAGTTGCGGTAGAGTAGTACAATAAAGGCTATAGCCTTCGATGTCAGGGCTTTAAGATTTTAGGCTTAAATTAACACGAATAATAATAAAAAATTAAATTTGAAATAATATCAAAACTTATCTTAGATCCGGGTCTTCATATCTAGTAGCCAAGCCAAGTAAGCTTAACGCAAGTTTAAATTATCCTAAAAATTTTTCTAATTATTTATCATTTTCTAGCAAAAAACCATTTTTTGAAACAATCTAACCTTGTCTGTCTGTATGTCCGCCCATTTTGCATTCACACAAAGTCTAAAGGTAGCAATCTTTGCGATATTTTGATAAAATTTGATACACCGCTCGATTGGGCCGCTGGGATTAAGGACGTTTGGATCGACTCACTTTTCCGATCACTTCCCATATAACGTTTTATTTCCAAAAGTAGCTATTTGAAAGAGTTTTAGGCGTTCTGAATCGACCACTGTAGACCATAATGTTCTTACTTGTTTTAAAATCCGTTCGATTTTATTGGCTTAAGCGATCCTCTAAACAGTTAAGAAAGATATAAAAAGCTGGTTGTTTTAAGGAGCAAAATGTTAGGTAGTCCAAAAATGTAACTTTACAAGCACGAAAGTCAATTTTTCAAAACGTAGCATAGCAAGGCTCTAACAATTTTCATTGGAATTTTTAAGAATACGTTTTGAATACATTTTTTAGGAGAAATACGGGAAATTTCTTATAAGCGAAGTTAAACTTTATTTATTGACACTTGGTTGGGCGAAAAGTGGATATTTGCGCACATATAGTCACCAATCAAACAAGAGCGACTTTTTTAAAATACCCCTCAAACCTCTTTAACTACGGACATGTGAATTGAGAGCTTCCGTTTCTAGATTCAAATTTATATCACAACTACACTGCGTTCCGCAGAGTCGCTAAAATTATAGGTTTTCGCAAGAATGGCTCTAGCTCTGATTACCATTTTTTCATATTTTGCATAAATAACCGTTTTTTGCTTTAATTTGAATGTGGCCTTAACTGAATCTCTCGAATATTTTCGTTTCATTTCTTTTTCTCTCATCCCAAAATGATTCTCACAAAAATGGGTTATTTTAGGCTTTCCTCCCTAAGGCACTTTGAACTGCCAGGCATTGAATTGATTAGGTGTGCGCCTTTTCCTTGGTATATTAAGAATAGACAAACAACCGAAACTATTTATTGACGGAGCACAAAAGTCTCTTTCAAGGCGCAAGATAGTTGTTTTAAAATGCATCCATAGAGTAAAATTAAGATGGAATTAAATGTAGGTTTTCAACATTTTTTCCTCTTTTTTTTTGTGTTAGAAAAAGCTGGAAGAAGCGCATACTCACAGCGCAGAAGGATCTTGCAACGAAGGGGCTCATATTCATTTAGTTCTTTCGAGTTCTAGTTCTAGTTTCTTTCTAAGCATGGCAAAGTGCACTTCCCGATAATGCGCTTTCCAAATAAGTGTTTCTTTGCAGCAACTTTATAAGGACTAGCCGCTTACAGTCTGCCTTGAAGCGAGCAAACGAGTGCCTTATGAACAGCTTGCCGGCCGTATCAGATGTTTGCAAAAATTTTGATCAGTGACTTTTGCAGGTAAAAAATGATTAAGACAAGGGAAATACCAGTGCACATAAATATTAAATTCGGTCATTTTGTCCTTTCTCCACCTAAATTAACAGTTCTCCATTTCGTATGATTAAGTTATTCAGTATACACAAACGCAAATCATGGAACACTCAAAATTGCAGTTTTAACATTTATTACTTTTTGTACCCACCACTGTAAGAAGGGGGTGTACTCGTTTTGTGTATTTACCATAACTTATGTAACGCCCAAAAGAAGGCTTCAGAGACCCTATAAAGTATATATATTCTTGATCAGCGTGAAATTCTTAGTTGACTTAGCCATGTCTGCCTGTCTGTGTGGTGTGTTGTTAGCCCGCTCCGGGTCGCAAAAATGAAGATACCAACTTCACATTTACTAAAAACATCGGAAGGTTCTGCTAGCAGATTGGTATTGAAAATGGGCCAAATTGGTCAGAGCGGAAGCGCGCAAATCCGTTTTTTTTTAACAAGAACGTTTGGATTTTTGCTCGTTACTAAGAAATTGTTAGAAGGCTGAAATTTTCCACATTTACTTTGCGAAACGCTCTATTCTTTACGTCCAAAAAAGGACACAAACGGCCAAGTGCACATAAAGTTATGAATTAAATTTTATTTTTTTCTTCACTTTTTTGAAGTTCTATGCTTATTTACCATAAGGCATAAGGCAAACAAGACAGAATATTTAAAACTATTTTGTACACTCATGAATGATATGACACAATGAAGATATCTGAAGATGACCTGCCTAAAAATAGGTTAATTTTAAAATGAACGCGGTAGACGCCCCGATACACTTTTTTTTCATAATACCAGCGATATGAGTATCAAATAAAGGAACTTGGAGAGTAGAGTGTGAAAAGCATAGTGGTGGGTATACCAAATTCGAACCCCGCCGAATATAACTTTCCGACTTGTTTTGTTTGATTTGAAGACATCTGCTGCCGAAGCCCACCAAGCACGCTCAGAGGCTTATGGTGATGCTGTTCCATCATATCCCATTTGTCAGTTTTGAGTTCAACGGTTCAATAGTGGCGACACGAATTGACTGCAAGTTCCATTCTGTGGACACTTGTTGCAAGAGTAGTCAAGGATACATTGTTGCAGCTCGAATGGGAAATTCTGCCAAAGCCAGCGTGCTCATCAGATATGGCACTTACTGATTACCACTTGTTCAGATCAGTGCAGTATAGCTTGGCTGACACACGGGTCCGCAAAGTTGAAGAAATGCGAAAATAGGTTGGTAGGCGGAATTGCTGCCAAACCACTATAAGTTCGTTTGACATAATATCGCCATGTTGCCAAAAGTATTGTAGAAAATAACGGAAACTATTTTGATTAATACATATTGTACTAATTTTCACTAATAAGACACAAGAGGACAATGAAAAGCGGTTTGGTGATGATTCGAAAATTTCGTTTATGCGATAATCAATAAAAGCGATTACATATTTCCGACAAGAAGGCGGCTCGATAAGTCATCTAGCGAAAAAGTCGACTAATTGCAAACAAAATTTGCTATGAGACACCCTACACACAATGTCCTGTATATGCTTTTCCTGTATAAAAAAATCAAAAGAAAAAAAAATGTTCAAAACTTAAATAAAAACTAAAGCACATCTCCTAGAGAATCAAGGTTTGTTAACACTAATCCATATGTGGTTCTTTGCGAAATTGTAGTAAATAAGTTGGCGACCTAAAGCAACATGCCTTACAGGGCTATAAAACTCAAGTGTCATCGTGGTCGACCTTGTTTTGAAGCTAATGCATGATCTATTCTTACGAAATTTTTGAGCAGTTTTTTTTTTTTCTCTTTTGAGATTCTAACTGAAATAACTATGCGATGATAGACTTTTCTTTTGTTTAGGCTAATTTCCATTTTAAATACGATTCAGATTATAGATAAGTGTCGTCGATTTCATCACGAAGACGAATCGTTGACATCCATGCGTACAATCGAAGAAAGGTAAATTAAATGCTTATCTGGACTTTTTAAAAGATGTTTTCCATAAACGAGGATGAAAGAGGGAATTTATTCTGAATGGTTGGAAACTGATATATAAAGATATACAAAATACTAGTCCGCTATATTGAGATACACTTAACATAATACAAACGCAGTTTGCATGAAAAAAGCATTTATCGAAAACGCAACCAACAAATTTCGAATTGTTGATTAATCTCTCATTACAATGTTACGTCATCGGAAGCTGCTTAGTCTGATACAAGTAACATGCTATCGACACCTATCCTGCACTGGGTACCTTTTTACGCTTTATGAACTGCGTGTGGCCAGAGTTATCCCAATTGGCTTAGTGCTCGCAGTGGAAATTAATTATGGGAAAGCTATTAACTGGATCAACGCCGAATGCGCTAAATTTTTAGAATTATTTGTATGGGTTTCAATGAAGTGAGGTTTGACTTCATCGCCGCAGAACTGAATTGCGAAAACAATTTTTAGACTCGGTTGAAGTTGATTTCCCAGCTCCATTCTCCGTTCTTTGAAATGCATAAGAAATTTAATGAACTGATTGCTTTCAAATCAAGGCCGAACGAATGCAAAAATTCATAACGAAAAGCTAGGAAAATTTTAATTTGTGCACTACGTATATAGGGTCATCTATTTTGTGGTTCCCCTTGAGGCTTCTAATTGAAATTTTTAGCGACTTTTTCTTCTCTCTCAATATAGTACTTGGACCTTGAAATTGCTTGCGGAATGCACCGCATACATAATTGTACAGTGTACAAAAAAAGTTAAAGTCTTATTACGAAAACAATAAACCATCGGTTACGTTTCGGATTGAAACTCATATTTGATTACTTGTTTGATTACTAGTCTACTAGATACTAGTAAGAATTATTCCTTCTTTCATCAGAAAAGAAAATACCTTCAAAATTCCTGAAGGACTTTTACCTGCACAAAGATAACGTTTGGATATGGCTTGGGGACTGAAAAGGCCATTGCAGTTACCTTCAAAAAGTGAACACTAGAGAAACATGATAACTGATAACATTCGAAAAGTTAAGTGATTGTGTAATCTTCGAAAGATTATGCGACATAAGTCTATAGGACTTTTTACTTTGGGCTATGCTGGAACATTGGCTCGTTGAAAAAATAGACCGAGAAGGTCCAAATTTGGTACAGTTAATTTTTTTCTCTTATGCTACAATTGTCATAATGAAGCGTTGAAAATTGTACCTTTCTGTCCTACAAACTTCAGTTTTCGTTATATGAGAAGGAGTTCAAATATTTCCCCAGCCCAGTCCAAAGTTTTCATACCATTTTCGAATGCTGAAATAATACTACCTTGCCACTTTTCCCGAGAAATTTTGAAAATTGCAATTTTTTCCATATAACGATTTTTCAATACAAGGCATTATATCGGGAGTGGTCGTAAAACTAAAAATTTTTAACAGCATTCGTCCTTGGCTCAAAACACGCCACTGGACAAATATTCCAACTTGACGCCTGAACACAAATTTACATTGACAGACGTCAGAGGGGCGGACACGCTCAGATCAATTCAGATCATAATTTTGTATCGATCGGTATAATAAGAAATGGGTTTGTCTTCACTCCATTCGCATGTTACATACGTCCGCGCTAACTTAATATACCCTGTACCACAGTTGGTGTAGGGCATAATGATTGAGCGATCTAAAGAATAAAATACAAAGGAAACATGCATAAGTTCGATACTTAGAAGATATTAGTTTGATTAATTTTTAATGTTAATGTTTACTCATTTCTAATTTATTTATAGGTTAATATTTACTCAAAAAACGTCAACTTTTCGAAATCCACGTAAATTCTCTTTTTCATAGCTGCACTTATGCACTCCGTTAGACTTGACTCTAAGAACATCCGTGCTAATTAGGCACAGAGTCTTTAACTTATTGCGCTAAATATGTCAGCGCCGGTGCCAAATATCGATTCTTTTTTTAATGGAATGAGACGCTATGTATGAATTTTAAACCTTTCAAGGCCCCATATTTTTTAAATTACTTAGTTTGCTTCTTATTTTCGGCGCTCCAAACAAACTGGCAAAGTTAATATACCCTTCCACTGGTGGTTTGAAAGGCCGTATGCGCCACACAGTTATATGCAAACCAACCAGAGAAATCATTAAACGAAATAAAAGAAAAAACATACAATTAGTGGTAACTTGAACTCATTGCCGTAGAGAGAGCGCAGCAGCTCACGTAAATAAAAACAAGTAACACAGAAACATATACACAAGCAAAATTGTTTTTTACCTGTATATCTTAACACGAAAATGACTGTTTGCTTTTTTCAACTTATGATTGTACACACATATGCATATACACATATACATGTATATATATTTATATGTATATGTGCATTTATGTATGTATATAAAAATGATCGTAGAGAAGAGATGAGTAAACAACACGAAATGAAATGAAACGAAACTATGGCGAAGCTAAACATTAACCAAATAGCCAAACACATCAAATCCAAACCCCTCTACTCTCCACTCCATTATTATAACAAAACAACATTAAATCTAAAATAAAAAAAAAAAAAAACGTTCTCATAAGTGGTTTTGTTTTCGCTTTATGACTATTGACTTCTCTTCTTGGCCACAAAAAGTAAAGTACAAACACAACAGCACAAACAAAAAAAAAAAAAAAACGATTAACAGCCTACATACGTATTCTCATATATATATATACTTACAAATACCTACACGTTTTAAATGCATAGGTGTATGTAAAGATACTTGCATGCATATAAATGTACTTACAATGCTTACACATACCTGTTTTGTTTGTTATCCTCTTCCCACTTCGCTTTTCCTCTTGCTAGCTTCACGGTTATGTTACGTTTAATTGTCAGACATGAAACGGACATAAAACTGGTGGTAGCCGCTTGTAGATCTTTCAAAAAATAATTTTTTTTTTCTTCTACTTTTTCAAATTTTTCGCTCAATACTTTTCTTTTTCAATTTACATAAATTTTCGATATTTTCTTAAAAGTAATATCTTTTATTTTTTTCTTATTCTTCTTCTTACAGACAACAAACACTTTTCGGAATAAAGATGATGATTATGATTGGAAGAGAATTATATACGTTTAGCTATGTAATTAAGAATTCTCACATTTAATTACTAATCTCAGATATTTGTCGTAATCTTTAGCGCTTATTAATTAATACAACACCATAGAATTATGACGATTACAACTCCACGAACTCTCTGGGACAACTGAGAATCGTTATGAATTTCAAATTCATACAAAACTGATATTACCTGAATAGCAAGCCAACAAACAACACATACACACTTTCATTCAAAATATTTAACAGATACAGGTGTAGGCTTGATAATTTAATAAACATACATACACACTTTTGTAGGAACGCACGCATACACATTGAAAAGTTACGCTCTTTAAATGTTTCGTGAATATCGCAAAGTGGTTGATTTTAACATACAACAGGTGTGGTGTATTACTAAAATATATGTGACGGTAAGTAATGTTATTTTGCATGTGAGTTTAGTTCGTTAGTTAATGTGCGATCGTTAATGTTAAATCCAGAGAACTAAATTATACTGCAAATTATAAAATCGAGAATTTAATGAGAGCATCCATTAAAAAATTAATTTTATACCTATTTTTTGTTTTTTTTTTTTATAATTAACTTCATTGACATACAAAGGTTTTGAAAAATTTGATTTGTTGCTTTTTATTATAAAATAATTTCATTTTTAAAACTTCTCGCCAATTCCTTGTGCGGTAGAACAATACTATTTAGCAATATCTTTTCAGAAGGCACCTGCACAAAACAACCTTTTAAAAGTAATAAAAAAAAAATTGGTATGTAAAGGAATAAACACTTAAATAATAAATTATAAATAACGTACCCAGTATAGTTATGGACGGATTTAATTTTCCCTCTTTGTTAAAGAGCGGAGGATTTTCCATTTTCGCAAATGGTTTATTCGGATCCGGATCGCTAGGTGTACCCTCTATACGAGACCATTGACCTACTACAGAACAACGACCAACTGAAAACGGAAAAATAAGTTAACAAAGAACGCGAAAGAAAGGTGTAAAATGAAAAAGTTGTTTAGAACATCCTTTAATGGTAGATAGACAAAAAGAACTACTTCGTTTATTCATTTATTTCATTGCGTAGGTCAAACTTCAAAAAATTTTTTTTTTTTTTGTTCTTAATTCACAATTGAACGCAAACATGAATTTGCAAATTTGTTGTAAAAGGGGAATGAAGACGATACCGCGTTTACTTACACTGGCTATTACAGTGTGAGAGATAAAGTACAAGCACGCTATCACATCAAGCCAACGGCAAGGCAAATAAATAATAAATTAATCAATATTTTAAAGAACTTCTGTTTAGATTATTGCGAAAAAGATTGCAGATCTGTGCCTTTCTTTAAAACAATGTGGCAATATTTGTTCAAGTGCAGTACAATTGCTGCTCTGCTCTGTTTGTTTGCTACGTAAGCAACTTTCTAGTCAGAGATAGACAAACTCCATACAGTTCAAGGCTATGTATAGCTTTGATTATTGACAAATATATATATATATAAAAGCGACCTTTCAAAGACTATATATTTACCAGAGTAGCGAGTAACTTTTATTTCACTAAAACAACAACTTACCAATCGAATGCAATATTAACGTATGCTCTTTAATGAGGGCATTTTCCAGTACTATGGATTCTCGTATGCGTACCCCAGCGCTTATAGAAACACCCGCGCCTATGGAAACATTCGGACCTAACTGATATTTTCAAATGTCAGAAAAATTGGCAAAAATTTGATGTTGAAGGCGCAAAAACTTACCACAGCGGTATGGTGCACTGTAGCGCTAGGGTGTATGTAAACGTCAGGAAAAATGGTGCAAATAAGATTGCCATCATCTTCGCCATGCTTTACACCCGCGTTGGCTAAGCGTTCCGGATGGGTTTTTTTATACAATTCTAAAATAAAAGACATTTTCTTTAAAAACATAATTTATTGTTTTTATGAAATCTATTTGGTTATTATTAACGTACCTAGATAATGCCTATTGGCATATATAGCAGAACCCGCAGCTTTTATTTGTGACCACCAGCTAGGCACGGGCATGGCATACAATTGGTTAGTGTTAGCCAATGGAGTTAAAACCTCTTGTTCCCAACGTATATGACCTTGATCTTTGCCCTTGCCATTTGCATAACCGCTGAATTCCTGCACTTTGGAATGAAAAACTTCTGCTAGTTTGGCAAAAATATGTAAGGAGCACACATACACTCCACAATTGATAAAAGTCGATACATATGAACTGGGCTTTTCCACATAATGTGAGACTGCTCCCGAAACACGATCAAAAACCAAACATCCATAATGTATCGCTTGTTCCCGAGCAGCTTCTGTACTCATTATGGTAACTAAGGCTGATGCAGGACGTTGATTGTGAAACTCATACAGATCTCGTAAAGGAAAATCAGCACAAACATCACCATTAAGTACAAAGAATGCCTTTGGATTCCCGGCTCGGATTTGATCACGAAAATGGTACATACCTCCCGCAGTACCCAAAGAGGTGAATTCTTGCAAATAACGTATATTTATACTGTAGAGATTTTGCAATGACACTACAAAATTGTCCATTTCCGCCTGTGGATAATAACCAATAATAAGAATTTCCTTTAAATTTGGCAATTGCACACAAGCTTCGATATGATGTTGTATGATTGGACGGCCAGCTATGGGAAATAGAGGTTTCGGCATATCCAAAGATAAAGGGCGAAAACGCGTCCCTATATATTTTTATTTATTGCGAGAGAAGAAAAGAATGAAAACAGAATAAAAGAGGTATACATATATATTGATGATGATGCGTATATTGAATGTAAATATGTTAATAATATTAATTAATAATATATTTGGACTTTTTTCCATCTTAACTAAGCATCCAAAAAAATATTTGAACTTTTCATTACCAAAATCAAAATAGATTTTAGCATTAAATAAATAATAGTGAAGAATAACAAAAAATATAATCTTTTTATAAAAAATTCAAATTTTTTTTTTTGGATATTGACTTAGGATTTCGAAAATTCAATTTTGAATATTGCAGAGGATGGTGGGGGGTGATGATTTTAAAAGTACTCCATGTATATTTGTTGTTGGCAAAAGTAACGGTCCGCGTATTTGTTGCATGCACTTTGTCTATCTAAAGAATTTCAAGAAAGAACTTACCCTTTTGGGGTCCACCCACTAAAATAACTGCCTTTAACATAGTTTTTTTAATTTTAACAAATACCAACAACACCTAATTCTTATGAGCACAGAAAAACAATAAGATAATATGCTGAGACCGGTTAACTACAATCAGCTGTTTTTTAAAGACAGCCATTGTTGTTAAGCGAAAAAACATATTTAAAAACATGTGGCTAATGATTGTGAAAGATTCATATTGCTTGGCCGTTTTTAAACTAAACATAAATAATCTGGAAGAACACTTTTGGTAAAAACGAAATTGAAATAACTATTTTAAGATAAGGTTTTAGCTCTAATTAAAAAAAATTAATTTTATTTTAATTAAATTTTTTAACAATATTTAGCATTATCTTTCAATTTCCATTTTGTTTGGGAGCTATAAAAATATATATGTATTGGCAGATCATTGTCAATCTCTAATGAATACTGAATTTTGATTCCTTGATTTGCATGTACATTTCTTTTCTTTTAAAATTCCAAGCTCAAAAAAGTTCAATTCATTACTACAATTATTTCCTATACTTTTTTATCACAGCATTTGACGTTAGTATTATTATTATATTCGTCGTTAAGAAATTTAAAGATCAGTTATTATAAAAACGTTATCTTTCATAAGATGGAACATTTTGCCAACAACATTGACACAAACAAATTTTATTATATGCGAAAGTATTATGTGTTGTTATATTATATGATATATATTTCTGCTTATTTTGGGTTTCAGTTTCGGTTTTGATTTCGGTTTCCACATTTCCGTATCCGTCAGCCTGGCTACCAGTGGTATGATGTCTATTTATAAAGATCGAGAGAGCATATATCTCAGAAACGTTGGACTGGCAAAAATGGAAAAGCACGCATGCTTTATGTGCTTGTAACTTCAACTTCAGAAATAACTCGAGAACTTTCCATGCTCAGTTAAAACTTGGATTAAGAAAATATTTGCTTCCTGTTTTGTCTCCGGCTACTGTTCAGTGTTTGGCATTACAAAGTAGATCCACTTTCCTTTCGAATTATTTTCTCGCCATTGACGCCACTCCGTCGAAATATTCAGAGAACTATTTTTAATTTGTGGATGAAAGATTTAACTGACAGTTTGATCTGGATGCTAAAAATTGTATTGCGACAATATTGCAACAGAAATATTTCAACGAAATGTTTAATCTTATATATATGCGTTCATACCATTGTCAAATGAGAAACGAGTTCGACCACCTGTTGAATATATAGACGTAAAACCTTAGGTTTTATATCAAACTGAAATAGAAAAATCTTGGGTTTTATATCAAACTGAAATATAAATGAGAAATGAGTTCGATCACCTGTTGGAATATTGATAATCAAAAAAAAATTATTGAAATTTCGAAATCGTTAAATTCTGAGAAGAATATTTTGTGTTGCATAGGTTTAGATCAGCACTTAAAGCTTTTTATAATTTATACTTAAACTTAGTAACAATGTTTTGAAGTCCGGTGTATTATTTATGTTATCGTCGCTTACACAATTGTTAACTAATTTCTCTGAAAAGGATTCTATAGTCTTGCTGTGGTACAAGAATTTTTAATTACTCTTAATCATCTTTATTGTACGCACTCTTATTATTATTAATAACTATTAATAAACCATTAGTCATTAACCACACGCATAGATGTTTAAACAGTTCATTGAAACACTGCAAATTCAGTTACTTTTACTGATAGCCCAGCTGCAGACAAATCATTCAATATCTTTCCAACACTTACGTAGAATGAAAACGCGAAAAAATACTCTAGCACATGTAAACAAAAAGCATATGTGAAGCTAAATTTTACAATGTTGGAAAGTGTGCAAATTTTTAGCTTACATAGCGAACTGCTGCGTAAAAAGGCATAACGTTGTAAAAATTTGTAGGTGCCGCATAAAAAATTATGAACTGTTCGATATTTTAGTGTCATTTAATGTTTGTAAGAAATCTGCTAAATAAAAAACACGCAGCAAGGCAAATTTTACTCTCAATGGAACATCCATAAGAACACACAGCAAATCAAATTTTACTCTCAAATATATATTCTTACTCTCAAAAGTACTTCCACAAGAAACACACAGCAAAGCAAATTTTACTCTCAAAAAGACATTCTTCTTCTTCTTGATATAAAAAAAAAAAAAATATATTAAATTTTTTCAGTTCAGTTTATTTTTTGTCTTATTTCACGAAAAGCATTCGATTTATTTTCCCAGCTAGTCAATCGATTTCCAAATAGCAGAGAATCTAAGTATTTGATGAAATCTAAATGTAAGTACGTTTTGTTTAGTATAGAGTGCTTTTAAACTACATAAAGTCAACTACCTACATATTTATTTGCTTATGTTGCGGATCTTGCGGGTGGGATTCTGCAGTCGAACGCCACCATCATCATTATTAGTTTATCATGGATGTGCTGCCAGCGTCGCCAGAATTAATGGTGTGCCAGGCGCTACGAGCAGCCACTGACACAAATGCTGAAGTAGTGCGAAAAGCTGAAGCGCAGTTAAACGAATGGGAGTCTCAATCAGGTTTCTTCTTAACACTAACACGTCTCTGTTTATTGCCCTCAAATGCAACATCTGCGGAAGCAGCTATAAATCAACAGTTGGAGAGTAATGTACGCTGGATGGCAGCTGTTTACTTGAAAAATGGCATCAACAAATATTGGAGGCGTGGCACTCGCCATGAACTGCCAAGCGAAGAGAAGCAACAGATTCGCAATCTTCTTCTAGGACATTTTGCAAATGAGCACGTGCCCCAAGTGGCTCTTCAAATAGCAGTACTAATGGCCCGCATCGCCCGCATTGATTGTCCGACAGAGTGGCCTGAGCTTTTGCCAGACCTTCTGAAACGCTTAGAAGCATTTGTGTCCAATTCATCTAGCGAAATTTTTCAAACTAATCAGCCACAGTTATTGTTATTGACATTGCACCATGTGATTAAGTCCTTAGCCTCACGTCGGATGATGAGCGATCAGCGTGTTTTCGAAGAATTAACCGTTAATATATTTCAATTCATTTTTCAACTATGGGACACGCACATCAATTTGTTTTTCCATCAATTAAAAGAAGCGCCGTTAGGAGCGAAAACTACTTTGGAGAGATCGGTCTTGTGTGCTCGCTTACTGCGCAAACTTACTATTTATGGCTTTAATAAACCACAAAAATCGGAAATTTGCCTACGTTTTGTGGAAAGTCTTTTCGAACGTTTAAAACAATGTTTAAATTGTCGCTATGAACTAAGGCAACTGAACGCCGATGAACAGTTGGTTGCTTTGCTGGAGAAACTTATCTTAAAACAAATGAAAACTATATTAGAATTTCAAGAGGCACACAAAGCAGCTTTTAAGAAATTTGTTCCAATAGCTTTGCAATTTAGCTTCGACCATGTCTTCCACTATAGTGCTTTTCTGATATTCACAGACAATGTCATCAATTTTCGTCAGTTCGCTATACATTGCATTAATCTGATTAAAGGCATAATGTCACCCTTCTATTGGGTGCGCAGTAGTGGCTACGCGCACGAAGACGAATCGGATACTGAGTTGCGAAACTCTTTAGAAGAATTCTTCACTGAGGAGCGTATTAGTTATATAAGCGAGAAAATTATTACGCATTATTTTTTATTGACGCAAATCGAATTGGACCTATGGTTGGAAGATCCCGAAGAATTTGCTCAGGACGATAATGGCGGTGACAGTTGGAAGTATGCCCTAAGACCTTGTGTAGAAACTTTATTTGTGGCCTGTTTTGCCAGCTATCAGACACAAATGTCAACAGAAGTTTCAAGATATATACGAAAAGCTCAACAAATACAACTTAAACCCAATTCGGACCTCAAAGACATTCTGCTTAAAGATGCCATTTATAATGCAGCTGGACTGGCCGCTTTACATTTATTTAACGAAGTTGATTTTAATGGCTGGTTTAGCGGACAACTCTTGGATGAGCTTAAGATTGAGGCGGCAAACTTTCGTATATTAAGAAGACGGATTATTTGGCTGTTGGGTGAATGGGCGGGTGTAAAATTCGCTCGTAATCTCCGTCCATTGGCCTATGAAGCATGCCTACATCTGCTCAGACCCACTGAGGACATGTCGACTCGTTTGGCCTCTTCCTTCACTTTATCTATTTTACTAAATGACTTTGATTTTGATCCATTTCAATTCTCTCGTTTCCTGGAGCCATCCTTTAATGCTCTCTTTGTGTTTTTGCGCGAAGCCAAAGAATGCGATACCAAAATGAAAATATTAACAATAATGTCTACGCTAGTCGAAAAGATGAGCGACACCATTGAACCTCAGGCTGATAACCTAATTGCATACCTGCCGTTATTATGGAAAGAGAGTGAAGCTTATAATATGTTACGATGTGTCATTATATCTACGCTCGAACAAATGGTGAAAGCTATACGCGATATACCAGAAAAAATGCGACCATTCCTGCATAGTGTTATTGCGTTGAGTACGGACGTTAAGGTGGATCGTGAACATAAAATAAACAATGTGTTTGTAATAATGAAGTTTTTTTTTTTTTTAGGAACCCTGTCACATATACCTCATCGAAGAAGGCCTTTCTTTATGGCTGGCGGTTGTAGAAAATTCCACCACCATGTCTAATGCTTTAATTGAATTGTGCCGCAATATTGTACCGATCATGGAGTCGTCCTCGGAAAATTTGCGCACTGTTTTAATTTTAACCGAAGCTTATATTTTACTAGATGCCCATGTTTTTCTGGAACGTTATGGAAGAGCGTTTATCGACATTTGCGCCAGCATGTTCGACGATATACGTGCAGAAGGTGTTGTTCTTATGGTGAAAGTACTCGAAGTCTGTTTAAAATCGGATGCTAATTTCGGTCTAGACATGATTAAACCTACGCTGCCCTATATATTTCGTCAAGTTTACCTAAATAAGGATTTCCCAATGGTAATGGGCATGTATTTGACTATAGTTGCGCGAGTATTACTCATAAGCCAGCAAGTGTTCATGGATGTAATACGAGAGGTGCAAAGTCCAAACGCTCTCGAAATTATACTCGATGTATGGATAGCAAAAATGCCATTAATAACGGAAGTGGAAAAGCGAAAATTATTTTCATTGGCATTTCTTTCAATATTTTCGAATAGTCCTATGTTGTTGGATAGATTCCCAGCCATTATGCAAAACATTAGCGATACGTTGTTTGAAATAATGTGCGAAGATGACAACGAATGGGAAGCTAATAAACAAAGTGATTTAAATAAAACCACCACCGGTACAACGACTGCAGAGACGACAGCACAAAATAAAACCATAAAATATTGTGATTCTTTGGTGTTTGTCGATGCATACGATGTCGATACGAGCAACTGCTCGGGAGATTTCGATTATAAAACCTATCACTATGCTCGTTATCGTCAGCTATCACTCAAAGATCCAGTGCACAAAATATCCCTGCCTCAATACATGGAATGGCAATTAAATACGCTGCGTTCACAATTGGGCGAAGAGGCCTATCAGAAATTAATGCGTTCCGTTTACTCAGCTGTTTTGGAACGTTTAAGCAAATTTGTTCCTTTGCAATTAATTTTCCCGTAAATTGAAGGCACAACCCAAAACCATTTAAAAAAAAAAAGAAAAAAGAAAACAACAAAATCGAGAGTTAGAGAATGATGTTAATTAGTCATGCATCATTTACATAAGTTTCTAAATGAGATGTGATTTCTTTCTAAGGTCCTGTGATCAATTGTAAATGTCACAGAACTTAACATTAATCCATACATATACATACGTACATACTCATACAAACAAACAAACAACACACACACACACACACACACACACAC